>NW_011627335.1:435235-445251 GCF_000204515.1 Acromyrmex echinatior | reverse complement strand
GTCGTTGTCGTCGTCGTCGTCGTCGTCATTGTCGTCGTCGTCGTCGTAGTCATCATCGTCATCTTCGTCACTGTCCTCGTCGTTCTCGTTACCATCCTCGTCAATTGCAACGTATTGATCAAACGAATGTGTTTTTGTTTCGCATGAAAACTTTCCTCTCTCATATTATCAATCGATTCTCAAGCAACCTTCACGAGACGCGCACGAAAGGACTGCCTTCTGAAGAAAGATTGTCAACTAAAAATGCGTTTCATTTAACATTTCATTCACACTCGCGAGTATCATTTCATCCTTCTTGTCATCAAATATTAAACAAGAATGAGATAATACACGCGGCGTTGTGAACATTAAATGGAATACAACTCATACCAAAGTAACGAGGTGACATTTTAACGATGTTTTATTGACGTTTAAAGACGTCATTAGGGACGCGTTCCACTTAACGTTCGCAATACTTGCAAGCATCATTTCATTTTTAAATATTAAACAAAGATAAAATAATGCTTTATTGCGAACGCATTCTTGATGTCAAGTTGTAAAATACTTGGATGAATATAGTATAGACTTAAACGTAAAAAGAATAAACGACGCATTTCTGTAAATCGATTATCACTATCAGTTTAGAAAGAATGAGATAGCTTGAATTATATCACTCTCTCTCTCTCTTTTTCTAAAGTGTCGAGTTAAAGAGAGATGTTGATACGATTCGATTCTTTTTAGCACAGATACTAAGATCAGGAAATGCGCAGTTTATATTACGTCTATCGAAGAGATTGATAAGAAATATCTCGATGAAATGAAAGCAAATCGATGTCATTTTGTACAATGTGGACGCGCGATATAATTAATCAATTTAATCATTTATTGGAGAGGAAGTATAAGAGAGCGTGAAACATTTCTAAAAGTTCTTGAAAACGTTTGCAGGCTTTTCGACACTGCATTCGTATTTTAGTAGTATCTTCAATGTATTGTCTCATCTTTCTTAAGACAGTCCTCTCATTTCGATTCGGTAGAACGGACGAAGTGCTAATCGCCGATGAACACGTTGCGATCAAATTATTGGGGAAGTTGTGACTGAACGCGCGGCGTCTAACATTCCATCCGTTGACGAATTGACTCATCGCCGACAATACTTCAGCTTAAAGCCCGTGTCACACTACACTTTGAGGATTGCGAATAGGACATTATAGTTAAATCAATCAGAATAAAATTAATTAAAATTAAAATTATTTGACTCATTAAATTTCATAGACGGTCAAAGGATGTTTTCTAAGGATATTCCTAAAAGGATCATCGGATAAAATGTGCTGAGTGAAATTCTAATCTCTCCAATTCGCAATCTTTGAAACCGAAGCACAGGTCTATGCATAAAGCATAAAAAATCAATTAGAGACTTTTATTTTATGAAAGGGAAGGAAATGAAGGACTTTCATTGATTTTATTTTATTACGCATTTTCGTTACACAAAGACTCTGTGCTCTCGTTCTTAATCTCCAATGAGTAGTGAGATATGGGCTTAAAGCGAATTCACGACGGTCTGCATTCCAAAATTATCTCGAAAGAGTCTTTCAAAATGAACGCATTACGTAATGAATTATTCGCGTAGATAGTGTTACCGAATTGTCCAGTATACGTTCGACGATCCAAAAATCTCTGCAATCTTTTAAATCTCGAAATCACAGCTGTTTACATTATTTTATATAATCATAATTATATAGACTTGGATTCTACGAAGCGTCCCGACGGATTACTCGGGATGAATCATTGAATATGCGCCGCAACGGATCTATCATATATAGATGATGGAGCAAAGCGTGCAGAAATAGAAGATGCCTTTATTCGTTTCGTCGTTGCTCGTCGTGATTCATTTTTTCCGCCCCTTCACTTTGAATGACTCATTCGAGACGATCATGAAAAGCGAAAACCGTCTTGCAAATTCGCCTTTCGCGTCTCTCCATCGCACGCCTCCACCGGGGAAGGACGATGCACCCGCGATGCTAATCGTCAAGGAAGCGTTTCCGGAGATCACGACCGTTCAGCTGTGTTCGTCGTCTATCCCGTACAAATCTACATCCATAAAGAAAGTGAAAAGCTAAATATTTTATCAGCATAAAGGACATAGTTGTTAAACAATTTTAGAATCGTACTTTTTACATAGGAAATGTAACATTGTCTAAAAAAAATATTATTATTATATTACATATAATATCAAGAATAAAAATAATATTATAATAAATAATTGTATTATCTAAAAAATAAAAAACGATCAATAAATGGCCCCTCGATACTTTTCGTGTTAAACGTGATTCATTTTAATCAACGTCAATCGGCATGTAGATTTGTACTTGATCGTATCTTTCGTATCCTTGCATCATTCTTTACCATTTCTTCATACGTACAGATTGTCCACGTTTCGATGAATGTAATATCGAAAATATATATTGTTATGAGTACAAGCGATTTGATTATTATCGAATTATTTGCACATATTACAACATTGGAGGGGAGGCCAAATTGAAGAGGAAGGGCCCAAGAAGAAACACATAAAAGTCAACAAAAAATCAAAATGATTATTCTCTGATTCTTAACGTCAGTAAACAGTCAAATTTGGTAACCAAAATCATCATTTGGACTTTCACGACGTCAATAAAATAAAGTCATTTTGACTTTCTCTTGACTTGGGGTGTTCCTTGAGAGGGGAGGGGGTCTCGTAGGTACGGGACAGTGAGCCGGACGGACCATCGGATATTTTCGTGGTATTTATATAAGAACGATTGTGACGGTTATTCAGCAAGGTCTTGGACTATTTTTTTCTTTTCTTTTTTTACGCGTCGTCGTCGTCCGTCGTGCGTTTTTCAAGACACCGCGATTCCGAGGAAACCGAGGAACAACGTCGATGGCGCGAAAGCCGATCGAACGATCGCGCGGACGCTCGGAAACCGAGGGGGGAAGGCCGGCGATACGAAACGCAACGGAGAACGATGACCGTTTCTCCGAACGGAACGAGATGCAGGCACGCAGCATCCAGGCATACGCACGCGCCATGCCGTGCCGTGCCGTGTCGTGTCGTGCGAGAGAAGAGCTATTTTTACAGAGAGATGCGCGATATATAAAAAATACTTCCCTCCGACCGTTCCTCCAACGCGGAGCGAAAGCAACGTAATCTTAAAAGCGACAAAATGTGTCTCGAGAAAATTCAGAATTGACGACGTGTGCCCTTCGTGTCGGTTTGCATCATGTTTTACTTTTCCATAAATATAGATATTTCTTAGAATTCAACGTTTAATTTTAGCGGTACGTTTTTTTGGTTTTTTGTTTAATTTAAGCGATACGATTTCAGATTCAGAGTCTCAGACTCGGCGATGTGAAATCGTCGGATAAATCGCGTGCCGCGACGAGATTCGTGAATTTGCAGTTGTAAGGTATACGTAGAAAAGCTACGAGGACATTAATTAATGTCGGACAAAGCTCGCCTAGAAGCTTCGTCAAAGCGAGAACTCGACGTTGGTAGGATAATATTGAATTATTTGTACAATAATTTTCAAATGGTGCTCATCCTGGTTCGTCGTTTAGTGAAGTAGTGAACGTCTTTTTCTGACGCGTTTTCGAAATATTTTGTGTCATTTGCAACGACATCCTTGCGCTTCGATGTTTTAGTCATCGTTGTTGTTGTTATCGTCATCGCAATTGTCATTATCGTTATTAATACTGTCACTGTCATTATTGGCTGCGTTCAGAAGATCCAATAATCGGTTCGAATTGAATCTGCAATCGAATCTGATTGATGGAAATAACAGCGAAAACATGAGATAAAAATATAGAAATGTATCCGTGACGTTTTTTATATATTTTATTTTTACGTCGCTGAGAAACACATAAACATATAAATTTCAAAGCATAAACACATCGCATATTCTATAAAATTAGATGTCTAATTTTAAAAATCAAAAATGGATAGATATATTTCCAATTCGTACACTGGAAAAAATGTTCTAATTCAACAAGAGATATGAACAAAGTGTATTCTGATCGTACCGATCAGAATTCTGGTTATTGTAATTGAATTTCTGCTTGATTAATGTTCGACTATGTATATCTATATGGTGAATCTACCAGAATTCTAATTAATCCTTTGCGGACTTTTAAGAAATTTTTTTATTGCGAAGCATTTTAACGTCATGTTTCCAGTTTCGCTTTATTTGAAGTTCATTATCAGTGCTTCAAAAACAGACTTTCAAGCTCTGATTACGAGCCCTGTGATACTAGATCCTCCTTTATTGGAGATTACCCTTTTGAAATTAAATATTATCAGGCCACATTTAAACTCAGCGTTACCAAGAACTCCCTAAAACTGTATTTCACGATAATCAGATGACTTTTTTGAAATTTAAATTTTAGATTTTCGAGACCAGAATCAAATTCAGCGAGCCTGAAAACCCTCAAAAACAAGATTTTTAAGTTTTTTTATTAGAAAGCTCTCGTCTTCAAAAGATAAATACCAGACTTTTATTCGAGTGTATTCGTATTCCTACCCGTAGTTCAACTATACTGAATATGCAGCGAGACAAACTGACGATGGCATCTAATCTTCTATCCTCATTATACCCCGCTCGTAAATCCATCAATCACATTCAATTGCATCAACACTGTTACGTCACCGTAACAGCGTCTATTGAACACGGCCTTTGTTCTCGTTATCAGGGTCCGTCGCCGTCCTCATCCTTAAAGATCTCTGCCGCTGAACGAGTTACGAAGCTCATCGCTCGCATTCTCGACCAGCGAGAAAACATTCTTTCCCTCTTTCATTCTCTCTCTCTCTCTCTCTCTCTCTCTCTCTCTCTCTCTCTCTCTCTCTCCGAATTTTAGCGATCGTCACCCTCCCACACGTCAACTTCCTGTTAGTGAGTGTAGCCATCTCTCAAGTGCTAGCAACACACGCCAACAACAGCACTCGTCATTGTCCCTCTCGACCCTCCAGTGTCTGTCTCGCCGTGTCTCTTTCCCAAATAGAACACAGAAGTCATAATAATATCATAAGAACATCATCATGATTTTATTTGTCACTTATAAATTCATTCATTTTTAAGTATCAAATAACATCGTGATGACACATGATATATCATCATGATGTAAAAAGACTAGGTGTCATATTGCGCTTTGACAGCTGAATATAATTGGAGGAAAAAAATTTCTAATACTTAGCAGAGCTTTATATTGGCTTATAAAATTTGGGGCCAATTTCTGATTGGTCACAAATGTCGTTATCTTGAACGACTCCGCGTCTTTGTTATTAATTTACCTGATCTTCTTGATCATTATGACTTCATTACGGTTGCTTCCCAGCAAGAGACACAGTGTAACATAATGAATTATTACATCCTTGTTGTTTGCCAATATTAAACGATGATGTCACGATCATTGTGTCACACTGTGTCGCTTATCGGAAGCACCATACGACTTTGTGTTTTACCTGTGTTTCTTTCACCCTACCGACTTTTATACGCGGATCGCAGTTGTAGACGTAGAAAAATAACGATCGCGCAATCCGTACTAAATCCGCACACACACGCATACATATATGTGTGTGTGTATATATATATATATGTATATGTCTTTTTCTCTTTTGTTTTTGTTTTTATCTCGCCGCCTACTTAAGCTTACGCCGCCGCGTGACTGCGATAACGCTCTTGTTAATTCATTATAATATTATATGACGACGAATGTTCGCTCGTGCGTGCGTGCGTGCGTGCGTGCGTGCGAGGCGAGACGCGCTCGCGTGGAATTGTCTTCCGATTTTTTTTTTAAATGATAGCCGGCATCCGAAGAAAAATGCAGCGTTCGAGGGCTTAAAACAGCAATTTTATTCGAGCGACTAATAAAATGTTAAAGGAAGAAAGACGCGGGCGCTCTGCACGTCTCATCCTGCACGTACATACAACATCTGTCTCTTTCTCTCTATATATATGTGTATATATATATATATATATATACATATATATATATATATATAATCATATCTCTTACGAACATGGCCGTTGCAAAGTCAGCAATGTCGTCATCGTCGTCACGCGTTGCAATAAAACTCTGATGCTCCGTGTATAAATTGTTTTTTAACACACGTTCAAAATTTGCTTTGGTGATCTGTAGGTGTAGGTTGCGCGGAGGCGAAATGATTGGTATTTGCTTCGTGGCGGAATCGCGACGACGACTGTGGGCTAACGATCATGATAGAGAGAATACATCGTGTATCAGCATGTGCATGTCTTAACGAAATTAACAGAGTATATCTGTCTCTCGATCCCCAAACAGATCATGATAACGTTATTTTGACGTTAAAATGAATCTTAACTTAATTAAATAGGAATTTTAATTATCATTTCGGAGTCATAATGAATTTTAATAACCATTTTGATGTTACAATGACTTCATATTCTGGTTGGGTCAACGAGGGAACTAAATTTTCATTAAAACGTTTCATAAGGTAATCTCTGTATCAGACTAGAGATTAAAATTGTGATTTAGATTTAATTTGACTTAGAGATTAAAATTGAGATTAAGATTGATTTGACCAATTAAAGCAAAGTCAAAGCGCAAAGTTTACTAAACTTACTTTAACTTTTAGAATGAAATCTCAAAGATTGATTCTTAAAGATTGAAAATTGAATTATTCTTTTTCAGGATTGATTCACTTTTCACTCTTTAAAGTGAGATTCCATTCTAGAGAATTTAGAAAATAATATTGGGTTTCCCACTTTTGATTAAATTCAGTCTTAATCTCTAGTCTGATATGGACGAAAGAATGTAAAGAAATGAACCTCTGAACACGTATTCTTTCCACCGTGATAATCATTATTGAAAAAAAAATAAGAGAAAAAAAACGATCACCGAGACGCGATAAGTCGACGTAGATCTGTACGCGATTCCGCGCGAAGTCTTGTGCGTAAACCCGTCTAATTCTGCGTTTATTGACATCTGCCGCAGCGGGAACGCCGACGGCGTTAAAAATACTTCGGTACCGAGAAGCAAGAAGCGAAGGATACGTTTTGCTTTCGCGACAGGGAACAAAGCGAGCAATTTCAACGATGCGCGCGATGACGTCCCTCGGGATCATCAAGATTGATTTTGTTTAACGATGCAACATCGCGCACGAGGAAACCGAAGTTCAAATTGCTTAAAATTGCTGTTATTCAAAAGGCACAACAAGGTAGGGTTTTCTCATTGTTCGATCAGCAAAAAATACCGTGCGATCCAATTATTTTTTTTTTTCCTCGTGGAAGGCTCTTCTTTCTGCATGCAGAAGCCTTTTTTTCCATAACATTTTTCCTGCGTTGTTCCAGGCTTTTAAAGATACGCGACCTCAGAAACTAGAAGTGAAAAATCCTCGGTACTGAAAGAGCAATATATTTCGGAGCGACCATATTATTTTACATAACAGTAAGTATCTCTTTGTAATTAAAAACTCTCGTCAGCCGAAATCGAAATTCGCGAACGAAATTCGAACGCGAGCTCCATACTGTGCACCATGTACACAATATATATAATAATTACAATAATAATAATATAATTACAACTCTATAAGTATCCTCAGTACGTCGCGAGATTTGCGATGCGAGACGGGTTTACGCGCGCGGCGATCGATTGCGATTATTCGAATAACGATACACTAGAATGTATTAATTCATTTATTCCGAAGCGCGTTTATACTACATCGTGTAAGACTGCGTGTAAGTTTTGCAAATGTGTAAATATCTAGCTGATGATGAATCTGCGGAATCGCGCCCCCTTCCCCCTCTCCATCCCTTTAAGCCATTTGTCAAGAAAATTGAAAGATTTTTTTCTCTTTTCTTTTTATTAATTATTATTTTTTAAAGCCAATATGCGCGTTATTGATATTTAATTGCGATAGAGGAATCGCAACGCGGAAGGGTCGAAAAGGAAGTATAGGAAGGGCGGCGAAAGAGCGGAGGCACAGATAGGCAAGTATTAGATAGAGATTAAATGGATAAGTCCGCGAGAAAGAAGAATCCGGAGAGAAGAAAAAGAGGAACGACGGATACAATGGATTTTTTCCACCGGGATGCAAAAAGTCTTGCACACATGACAAACGTGATCGTAAAAAAGCCAGAACACGGCAGAAAGACGCGAGGACTCGTCGCCGAGACGTGAGTTGATGGACGCTTTCCAGCAAGAGAGACACAGATGACACAGTGAGTCATTATATCCTTGTTGTTTGCCAATGTTAACGAGGATGAAATGATGATGTGTTAAGACCGGAGCACAGACCTTAGCATAACGCATAATGCATAAAGCATAATGAGCTTTTTACAATAAGCCATTACCTAAGTTTTAAGTCTGAAGAAATTAATCAATCGCAGTTGAATGTAAGAAGAATAATCGACTACGATTGGTAAATTTCTTACGACCTAAGACCTAAAGCTTAGGTAATATCTTGTTATAGAAAGCCCATAAGAAAATCAAACAATCAGAGTCTTTCATTTCAAATGAAGGACTTCCATTGATTCATTTTCTTATGCATTATGCAAGACATTGTGCTCCCGTCTATTGTGTCGCTAGCTGGAAAGCACCAGATATTAACTCCAGGATGTATTTTGCGCAGGATTGAGGGAATTATTTCTGAAAGGGGGTGTATTTCACAGGGCTAAACATCGTCGGGGGAGTCACATTCGCGTCGCGTGGAGCGATCAGTACTTGCGTACCTGATGCACGCGGGCCCTTCCAAAAACCGACGAGAAGAAACGGGGGGCCAGAAGGGGCGGGAGAGAGGGTTGTGGAACCAAAGCGGCGCGATCAAGCGTTCGCGCACCGTTTCGCGAGAGATGCAAGCCGAGCGAATGTAGTTAGCTACTACCCGCGCGTACATTTCATTTCACGACAGAATGAGTCCTCTTCCACATGCGAACTTTCCTTCACTCATCTTCTTCGTCGTTAATCGAAAGTAATCATCACACGTCAGTATCATCATCATCATCATTATCATCAACATCATCATCATCATCATCATCAACATCAACATCAACATCAACATCAACATGAACATCATCATTATCATTATCATCGTTATCGTCATTGTCATCATCGTCCTTTCGCGTCTGTGTTTCCTTCATTTCTGCCATCCTACAATTACACAATGTTTCTTCAAAGCGAAATGTCGCCGCGACGAGGCTCGACGACGGTAAGGCGTCCAAGGCGTCGCGGGGACGGATAGGCTGGATTATACTGCTGTAAAACGGTGTAAAAAATCCAAACGGCGGATATAGAGATACGCGAGATTGAGCTAACGTGATACAAGATGGTGTAGACAAGAGGTCGCGCTGCCTAATCCGCTCGCGCGCCGCCTCGACGCGCGGCTCGCCGTCGGCATTCTTCAACAATGTGGTGTTGGAACGACGAGGAACAAAAGCGAAAAGATCTCATAAGATCTCGGGTATTCCCGCGTCACGACGTTACACCCTCACAAGTCTCGGTGTGGGGAAGTCGGCCCGGAGAGGACGTCGCGACGCTTCGACCTCCTCGTTGTTCCTCTTCGTCTTCTCAGCTTTTCCTCTTCTTCTCGGTTGCCCTCCTCCTGTTGATCCGGACGGCACGACAAAATGAAATCCGACATTCGAAAGCCGCAATATCCGGCGACGGTCATTCGGCAAGAAGTGGCACACTTCCGATATTCTGAAACTGATATATTATAGATCTCGTTGCAGTCTCCTTGTATACGGACGTTCATCTTTAACTAGCGACTCTGTCTCTCTCTCTCTCTTTCTCTCTCTCTCTTTCTCTCTCTCTCTTTCTCTCTCGCTTTCTCTCACTGTCTCTCTCCCAACGGTCGTGACTCGTTTAAAGTTGATTTAAAGGCAACTCGTTGGAGGAATGTTATTTTTTACAACTATAAGGCTGTTCGATGGAGAGCACACGCGAGGTGCCCGCCCGGCCACTACTCCGCGCGAGCAGTGCGAGCGGCTAACGGTGCGTGAAGCTCGGCGGCGACGAGCAGCGTGTCGCGC
>NW_011627335.1:361676-434657 GCF_000204515.1 Acromyrmex echinatior | reverse complement strand
CCGGCTCGTAACCGGCCTCGTCGGGCCGAGCCTGGACCTCGCCCAGATCGCCCGTCTCTTCGATTGGATTGCCCTTCCGTGCGAAAAAGTCCTTGGTGAGGGCATCGAGGATATCCACGCAAAACATAAGGTCTCCCTTACATATGGGGATATCCATCGACACGATCTTATATTTATTGGGCTTATGTATCTGCAACGGGGGCTCCAATACATCTAAGAAGTCTGACAGCTGGTCGTATCTGATGTATTGCGTGCCGTCCGGATCAAACTGCTGCCAAATCTCGTAGTACATGTCGTAGTCATCGTCCGTCAGACCCTCCTGCACGTCCTCGGTGGCCTGCGAGTAATTCTCGAGGATCACGGCGATGTACATGTTGATGACAATCAAGAAACTGATCACGAGATACGAGAGTAGGTAAGCGATCCCGATCGTCGAGGATCCGCAGTTGCCCGGGTAGCCGATCTCGTTGTTCGGCTCCTGGCAGTCCTCCTCATTTATTATACCGTCGAGAACACTGTCCCAACCGGCCGAGGTTGACATCTGTACCAATAACATTATCATAATTATACATTACACGATAATACACTATAATTGATGATAGAATTTTTAATAACAGATAATTTAAAGACACATTTTTTCTTTAATATATCTTTAATATATCAACGTAATAGACACTTTTTCATTTACTTGTAAGATTTTAAAATTTTTTGGAAAATAGATTTTATGATATGTTATCAAAATAGTAAATATATCAAATTTTTATATAAAAGCTCAAATTAAGATTAATAACTTAGTTACCTGAAACAGCAGTATCATCGACTGCCCAAATGTCTTGAAATTATACACGTCATCCAGTCCGCTCTTGTCTTTGACGTGCATGAAGAAAGACATCCCGAATATCGCGAAGATAAACATCACCAAAAACAGCAGTAGGCAAATATTGAAGAGGGCTGGCAACGACATCGCCAGGGCGAAGAGAAGGGTTCGGATACCCTTGGCACCTTTTACGAGTCGAAGCACACGACCGACTTTTGCCACTCTTACTACACGAAGCAAAGTCGGCGACACGAAATATTTCTCAATAATGTCGCTGAGCACCAGACCTGTCGGAATGAAAATTCACATTTCAGCAACTTCGAGAGCAATTCTTCAAGCTCGAATTAACATCAAGGATTAAGCGAGGGTGCGGTGATGTCACTTATGGCACATAAACGATACACTTAATTCATTCATAATTACTGAAAATCTCATGCATCATCATACTAACGGGTTCGGGTTGGATCATGCGGTTGTATTATCTAATTATGTAACTAGTGTAGTTAGTAAAAAAAGAGTGCGATTTAGAAAGATATAGGACTTCAAGTGTACATCTCTATAAAAATCATTTGTATTTTTCTAGCAGGCTAGTTACATCATACGAAAAATAATATCTAAAAATCGTATTTTTCCTTTCAATAGAAAATAAATAAATTCTCGCGAGATACGAGCATTCATATTTTACACTCTGTTCACTTCTAGAAAATATGTGCGTCAGAGAGTTGTATCGAAAATGTTAGATTATTAAAAAATTCATGCGCGTCCTAAGGACTCGGATAATAGATTCTTGAAACTTCGGCTAGAACTCTTATAAAATCATAGAAAGCGTATATGGAAATTAATTAATGAAATATAAAAGCTCTCTCTCTATCATAATCTAATTAAAGTTATGCGGTGCCTTATAAAAGATAAATTTTGAATATGTTAAAAATTTCTCACTACTGTCATTCGAAAAGAGAAAAATTCTATAAAATCTATATATTCTGATAATAAGTGAAACCCTAAAGTTTCTATTTCATACAGACCCGATCTTACCAGGAAACTTCAATTAATTGATTGTTGCAACATCAATTAAATATGTCGAATGGCTCGTGGAAAGCGTTACATTGTGATAATTATTTTCGCAATTTAAAATTCTTCAATATTAATCATAATTTCTAATTAATAATTTATTTATCAATCATTAATTCTGAATAATTACTTTGTATTACTAATAATTACTTTTATCACGATTCTCGTTTGAGATGCGACACAAAGTAACGCTGAAAGCACAGCAATTCGACTTTGGACACCAACAACACTTGGGAAGGACACGAGTAAGGTGATGGGATAGGATTGGCACGGTGGGAAATAAATTCAACATCAATGTAAGGCTACATAACGTAATGATATCCATCAGTCGTTGAGACACGAGCGAAACGTTAGGCCTGTCCGCTTGATTGAAAAAAGAGATTCTACGTGCGTGAAAAATATAGCAGAGAAAACCATGACAGCGTGGCATGCCAATTTGTCCTCGCTCGTGAGATAGAATACTAGTCTAAAAGTATACTATAGGCGAATATAATATCATTCTTCTGAATCGAGTAGCAAGAAGGAAAGCTAACAGGCCCGGCTCTTTTTTCATATTTCACTTTTGTTTCACTCGGGTCATACGACTGGAGCAACCATTACATTACATTACCTAATATTGACAATATAACAACAACAAAATCAAAGAGATTCCATGGCTCCTTGAAATAGTGGTAGCGAAGAGCGAAGATCTTCATGAGACACTCGCTGGTGAATATCACAATGAATATCATATTGAGATAGTCCAGAACATTGCCGAAGGTTTCGCTCTGCTGATAATGGTCCATCGTCATCGTGAGCATGTTCAGCCCGATGAACAACATGATTATCATATCGAACTTTTTGTCCGTCACTATTTCAAACACTATTGCCTGCGGCCGCCACTGTAAATAATATAAAAAAATATTATATCGATTTATGCATTAAATTTTCCTTATTACATGTTATTTAACTTAATGTTAAAATATTTTCTTAATACTTTATTATATTAGATATATATATATATATATATATATATATATATTGAAATAAAAGATTTATATGAAAGTAAAATTAATAACGTGATGCACATAAATTCGCATTCCATTATTTTTATACATTATATTTGCAGCACAAGATTTTATTTTCTGCCTTCATTTTTTAATTTATTGTATATTATAGAGAGCGCAAAGTCAATTGCTATCGACAAATTAATTACAATAAATTATAACCGTTACCAACGTCGCTACATTTTTAGGATATTTTTTTAATATTAAAATTGCAACTTTGTTCATTTCTATGGTGTAAAAAAATATTAAAAGCTGTAAAAAATATTGATATTTTAGTAACTATAGTTCGAATATTCTACATAATTATTTTGATGGTGCAATAAAAAATAATTTTTTTTTTTTAGATATTTTAAAATCGTTCTTTTCATACAGCGAAGTATAAACATATTGAGAAAAATATTCCAGTTATGCCAAAAAAAAGTACAAACAAAACGAATTATTTTAATCATATGAATCAGAATTTTAGTTATCTCGAAAGAATATTCGACAGATTTAACTATAAATGTCTCATTTGTACCTTTTAAATTGAATCTGAATTCTAATTAATACAACAAGACTTTTCCCAGCGTATATATACTTTCCATTCAAATAAATGTTATATTATTTTTCATCTAAATATTAAATCTAATAATTCTCTCTCTTTTTAAATAATAAAATCAATCCTTCACAAAGTTTTAAATAAAAAAAATTAAACAATTCATAGGCACGAGTTAAAGTACACTATCAGAGCACATCAAATTGTAACATTCGCATTCAGATTTAAATAATAATCCCTTTCAAAACATTTTCATTGTACGAAATTAATCGTCAAGTGATACGTTAACAAGTTCACAAAACAAATCGAGAAACGTGCTTCGACAATGTAACAATCTATTGAAATTACACTGTTAGAAATGTTCTCAAATTTTATTAACTTTTAAGTTAATAAAACACAATTTGAATTTAATTTCATGACATTACATTAAATTTAATGTATTTATAACTAAAAAGTATATTTGTGTACATGTACATGAAATTTAATGTATTTTTCATAAAATTTTATTAAAAGTACATTAAAATTTCATAAATTTAATGTGCACGTTCAATTTAAGTAACTTTACTGTAACTTAATTTTCAGTTAAATCATTACTTTTAATTTCATTCATAATCACCAGCTTCATTTATGTGTAAAGGAAGCTCGTGGTTACATTCCTAACAGTAAGTAATGTGTAAGTAATGTGAAACGCAAGGAATAAAATATTCGATACATTTCGTAATTTTCAATTATGTAGTTACAATTTTGTAGTCAACGAATCGGTTGGCATGCGGCCTTCGAATTTGTTTACGTAGCTCGGCGCGCAGCGTAACGGCGCGCCGCGTCATACATAATAACAAGGTCACCGCACTACCAAGTGCCATTCTCAATATTCGCATTCGCGTGCCGACACTCGGGCGAACCGGTAGCGGCGTGTCGCCTACGTCGTATTATTTCTCAAAACGCGATTACAGGAGATACAACAAAGCTCCAAACACGATTATTCTGTACCAATACTTGACGAATATCATTCATCAATCGAACGATCATTCAACTCCTGTTAACGATCCCACACGTATCCACTCGACGCTTCGTATCGAAGCGCTGATATTTCGCACAAATAGTTTATTGAGAGTAATTATTATCGAAGCGAAAGTAGACAGGAATCATAAATTATCGTCGTTTAATTATAGTCATACCTGTGGGCGAGTTATTTCTACAATGATACTTTAATCGCATGCAATCCGCGTTGAATTTTACGTCGGTTTGAATATATAATTTGTCTCCCAGAGCGTGAAGTGAGATATCTGAATCGGATCGAATAAGTCGAGTAATGAAAAGGCGTAATACGATTATTTGTTAAATAATGTATGTATGTATTTCATGTCATTTCATTTAATTTTTGCGTTTCAAAATGTATCGCGCGTGAGTTCTTGAATTTCATTTTTGGACGGTCCACCGCGTTTCAATCGATCATTAATTTTGCGTCGTGTGGTATTCATAAAGTTGCCAACTTCACTTCCCAATTTGTCGGTTATTCACAGATGGCCGAGGTATAGAACGGACCGATTCGGAGTCGAGCGGTGATACAACGCGTTTAATTAGTAACTATACTTCTAATTAAATATATGTAATATTTATTAACTACGTATCAGTAAGTTCGTCGTTTGTATTTGGGTGAAACGTTACGACGCGTATTTCGCGAGATTTATTCGATCGAAGTTGATCACGCTAATGCTCGACAAAGCGATATAATAACCATATTTCCAGATATTGTATTCCCCGGATATTCGTTTTTGATTTCAAGTCCCATAATTTATCCACTTATAATACATAAGCGAATGTAATTGTTCTGAAAAACATGCGATTATCATGGCTTATTCAAGGAGCGGAAAAGTACGAAGTGAAACTAGTAGCAGTAGATGCAGCACCGTCGCGGTTGGAAGTGGCGTCTGAAGTTGGCCGCGCAATCTTCGAATTTACTTTGCCGTTACGGAGTCGCCATTACGTTAATTCGCGAGACGCCGCGCTGACCGTGAGTGCCGAACGGATCATTGTTCCACATTATAATTGTTCTGTTTGCGCGTTTTCTCGTTGTTTACAACAAAGCACGCGATTAGCGTCGGTAGTGTCGTGAAAAGTATCGCGTAATTATCGTGATTGATGTATGTACTTACATATATTAATCATGATGATTACGGTCGTAATAAAATTTTCGCGAGTGTGTGAGTGTGTGAGTGTGTGTGTGTGTGTGTGTGCCGAAAGAAATAACGAAAGAATCTGAAAGGAGGAGCAAGCTTGAGAGGCATCGGGCATCGACGGAGCAACCCCGAGGTGAGTAATGTAACAATATACATTTATTATTTTTGCAAAATTAATCTGTGGTCATCATGATTAATTCCGAATGGATAATTTCGTACAATATAATAGAAGTATAATAAAAATATAATAGATAAAATATTTTTTTATTTTAAGAAACATTTATTTATAGATACATGTGAAAATATTAAATATATTTAGCATTTGTTTGAATTATTTGTGAAAAGTTACGAATTTGATTTTTGTTAAATATATTATTTTTAAAAGTTTGTATTTAAAAAAAACATTTCGGGGATTAATATTTTTCTTACGTATTTGGTCGATGAAATTTATTTTTTGAAATATTAATTATTTTACGTGTTCTATAATTTGTGCATATTTATGTTTTTATAGATTAACTTCTACTACAACTCCGTTGCTATGTATCGTATCGGTGAGTGCTGAACCATTTTTTTAATTTTGGGGTAATGAATTTGTGAAAATTATATTAGAGAATTGTATAAATTTTATACATAAAATGAAAAATATTTTAGAAAAAGAATTAAAAATCTTCTATCAAATTATTAATTCTATCAAAGAATTAAACATCTTTTCTTAATTTTCTCATAGAAATTTTTACATTTCTATACATTTCTATACATTAATAGTAATAATAATAAAGTTTATATACTTATAATGACATTATGTATGATTTATATGTTACTATTTAATTATTTTCTATTACATCTAAAGTAGAAATTAAAAATTAAAGTGCATTAAAATATTACAGTTGAATATAATAATTCACAGATTTATTGCTTTAAGATGTGGATTGGCTAGAATAAATTAATATAAATATTTGATCATAAATTATATATAGATATAACTATCCGTTGATTTTTTTTGAACAATATCTTATTTTTTTAATTTCTATGTGCGTAATAAAAACTCGATATTATTATTTAACAAAAATAATCAGTCTAGGTTTTATTTATATGTAATTAATTATATAAAATTAATTACGAGTTTTTTTTGGGATGAGAAATTTATTTATTTAAATTAATTAATCCTAAATCTATCAACACGTTTTAGCGGAAAAATTATTACAGAAATAATTAGATGTGAATAATTAGAGTCTTTGCCATTTTTATTTTGTAATTCAAATTCAAATTTCGATATTTGAATAAATGATAAATTGTGTAGCACACACACTTATATTGAATTTATTTTTAGAAAAAAAGGATTAGTGGAAACAAATTTTATTCTATTATTATATATATATGTCTTTATTATTTATATAACTTACCCTCGGTCGAGGAATGGCTTTTAGAGGCTTCTTATTGCCCATTTTCTTCATGGCGTTGTAATATTTCTTTTGATCTTCCGTCATGAACATCTCGAGGGATCCGCCAGCTTTCTTCTTTTGCTCGTTAAAATTGTCGATGATCACTCCGATAAACAGATTGAGGGTAAAAAACGATCCAAATATAATGAAAAACACGAAGTAGAGATACATGTAAATGTTCGTTTCGCGAATTGGTTGCTTATCGATCTGTAAATGATTGAGCGACGTGTTACAACATGTATATCGATAAAAAATGTAAAAATTGTGAGATTATACTCACTTCTCTAGAGTCGATCGCATCGTTCATAATTTGAATCCATCCTTTAAAAGTCGCCACTTGGAATAGGCACAGATACGCTTTCCCGACGTGATCGAAATTCATCGGCGAATTTTCCCACGTGTAATTCTCGGTATTGCAAGCGTTACGATCCGGTATTATCTCGTAGCTGAGCGTCGTCTTGTTCGCGTCGACACACTGCAACGAAAGTGAAATTATATAACATGACGTTTTTACTTTTTGAATCAAATTCTAATTTGGAAAGAAAAGTCTCTTAAAAATAAATCACGAGAATTATTTAGCTTTTAAATGCGTAGATAGTCTAAAGAATACTCAAATTGGTGGGTGGAATGCTCAGAATATCCTCAGAACAAAATTTTAATTTTATAGTTATATATTTTTTACTAATATATTCTATTATATTATAGTTTTTGCATTAGTTGTATCCTTGTGAAACAGAAGAATGTAAAAATAATGAATTTTAAAACTTTTGAACATCTGGGTTAGACTTTTTATTTCCCTTTTTCAGAACAGCTTTTAAGAAAACTATGCTTAAGGTATCATCCCTCACTTATCCCCTTAAAAATTAAAGAATAACGAATATTTGTCTTTCTTCTGAAAATCGATTATCGATTTCTATTCGCATGTAATAATAAAAATATATTCACCTTATAATATTTGCCAGCAAACAGCTGCACCCCCATGATAGCGAATATAAGCCAGAAAATAAGGCATACCAGCAATACGTTGAAGATGGATGGAATGGCTTGGACCAAGGCATTAACGACTACCTATGAGAGACGAAATTCGATTAGACGCGATATCAGACTCGTGACATTTCGCTAAGAATTTCTGCATCTATGCTCTTATTTATATGCGATTGTGTCACGCGCTATACGCTTAATGTGCTCGTGTTAAGACTAAAACTGCGAAAAATTTATTTACCCCATAAAAAAATTAATCTGATACAGCTATCCTATATTTCAAGTAAGGAAAAATATATATATTTTTTAAATTTATGATCGTTAAAAACATTAATAATGTTGAATTTTTTTAATGAAATAATTTGAAATAAAATGTTATTCTAATAATACTTGAATAAATAATCCGATTAATTTATTATATATCATAATTTTCTTTATAAAATAATATTCGCTCGAAATTTAATATTATTACAAAATAGAATCAAAATTTAATCGTGAATAAAAGATTTATTTCTACATTGCGTTCCTCTGTGCAGTAACTTAATTCTGTGCGTGATATTTTAGCTTTACAGGCACTTTTAAGTAGCCCTAATTAATCGAAATATACGATTATTATAAGCAAATGTCTACCAAATAAATTAGAATTTGAGTAATACTTTCCGGATCTTGATTTACATACACACCAAAAAATCTATTTTTATTATACAGAAAAATAATATTTATTATTAAATGATTTCCTTACTTTAATAATGCACGGATCATTATACGAGCAGTTAATTTAGATGTAATTTCATTAGTGTGTATGTAAATTGTAATTTAAGTGGGATGTTAACTACAATTAATATAATTAAATATAATATGTAACTGTGACTTTGATTGATCATGGATCAGTGATGATAACGCGCATCGTGTAAATTTATATCTACAAGTTCCATACTCGGGTGTACTAAAGAAAGAAAGCCACAGGCAAGATCAACATGTAAAGCAAGCGCAAGTTACAGCACGAACGAAAAGCTGACGAAAGCAAGCAAGCATTCGATTTTCATGTCTACTAAGCAATCCAGTTGCAAATACTACGTATCTAAGCAATTTATATACAGAATATCCCACAAAAATATACACGAATAACGCGGGCTCTCACTTGGGCATAATTTATTAGGTGTTTCCCTAAATTATGTCGAATATTTAATTAAGCAGCTTTTTTTTTAAACATCGAACATTAATAAGCAAGCCAAATTATGCAGCTTATATTATTATTCGGTAAAAGACCTTATCTTTTTAATTTCGCTTAAGGAATAATTATTACGATATTTTATGACGAGAAATGGACAATCCACCCATAATCGCTAAATGTCTTAGATAAATAATTTCCCTTAAAAATCTAGCCTCTTTTTCAAAAAATTTAGTACTTTTCCTCCTCTCTCAGGACATTCAGTATATAATATTTGAAAAAGAAGAGCAACTTAGAATTCTATAGATAACTTACGCGATCCGTGTGATTAATATGTTTCCCAGAATTACTGCAATTGCATTTATTTATCAAAAAGTTTCTCTTTTCGATTTATGCACGAATTAAAGTGTGTTTCCTGGGAAACATATGAATCCTGTAAATTCGGAAACAATCGCATCCTGCTACCTTCGTGGTCTCGTGCAAAAGCAAAACTCAAGAAATAAAATATTGAGTGCTCCGAGGAGCGATTTGCAGCGATCTACTGTAAAATAGAAGAAGTGTCAGGGCGTGGGCATGACAGTAATTACTACAACCCAGTGTCTCAGCGACCTTGTGTTGCGAGTATGTGACATAAGTATGAGTATTTGCGAGGAGATTCGTCGCGATTATCATAAAAGGCGAGCCTTCACTACACGTTATGAGAGATGAATAAAGTATCCCTTTGTATACTCATATCGCACATTCGACTGCAAACGTTACTGATTTAAAATATTACTGACCGAAATAATACTTGTAACGATACATCGAATATAAATATATTTCAAAATTCGATTATATTTAATCCTAAATGCGATATGAATAGAAATTTAATACGGTTAAATTTTTTGTTTGTGTATGTCCAGAGTTTCCAGAGTGTAACGCTGTCACACGCACTATTATCAGGCTTGTGATATACAAAGTCAGATACACGTGATGTTCCATTTTGATCTTCACGTTTAAATGTACTGCTATAAATATTATTATGTATAAATATTTTCGCGCGAAGGTGGGATAGTATACGACTCGTGTATCAATGATAATGTAAAGATGAAAGCGCGTGTTTCTATGCTCTATTTGCGTGTTTTTCGATTAGTGTAGTGTTGATCGGTTGTGAACGACGAATTATCTACGCGCTGCTTCACGCATTCGCATTTTTAAGCTCTGCCGTGCATTCGCGACTGCCTCTATTTTAGCATGTTCCCGTGCAACAGGAAGAAAATGTAATATTGTGTTTTAGTCGATTCCAGATCGACGATCTTGCAGTTTTTCAAGAGTCGGTATCACCGAATGTCACAGATATTACATATTTTTAAATTATAATAAAAATTTATACGAAATTATTTTTATGTATTTTACGAAGATAATATCTTGATAAAGAATGTCATTTGCATTTGCATTACATATAAATGATTCATCCATTCTATTTAACTTATATACGTTCAAAAAATATTAGAAAATGAAATTAGATACACACATATTTAAAGAATAAGGTATTCAGTGGTATAAGGTATTACAGTGCGCAATTTTTTACTTGCAATCTACATTAAAATAATTGACAACGATGCAGACTCTTGATAAACGTAATCGGTCGAATTTTATGGAAGAAAAGGAAACAATGATGATTTTTGAGTCTATATAATCTGAGAATTATTATTCCTGGTGCGAGAATTTAATTAGATAATGTATAAGTATTAATATGTGAGAGACAGAAAATGATGGTAATACAATTTAATAATTTATAAACGATAGATAAAAATCAATTCGTAATAGCAAGAGTTTGATGAATTAAGAGCTAAGATAACGCATGAGAAAAAAATTACATAGATTTAATTAATAAACTTTTTTTTGTATCTGTCAAGAATATGTTATAAAATTTTTCTCTTTGTAATCTCGAAACGTGTAACACGTTTTTATATTTTAGCTAAAAATTTTGCAAAAAAATCAAATAGTTATTTCAAAACTTGTGTATCAATCTTAAATTTTGTGATTAATTCTTATTTAAAAAAAAAATTTATCTATTCCATAATATAGGTTTAATAACTTTTCTATAATGCAACAGTTTACTTTATACTTGAAATAAATTAAGCTCAAGTAAAATTCGTTTACGATGATTAAGTAGATATTTATATATAAAAGAATGTTCTTCCTGACGTTGTTCCCCTCGATGGTAAATATCGTTGACGGGGATTAAGAAACATTATTATACTCCCCGGTATTGAAGGGATTAAACAAGGGGGATCGACTCTGCCGTTTTCTCCACGGCAGACGTAGAGCAAGCGACAAGGTCTGCTGAGACGGTGGGCTACATACCCGCATCCCCTGCATTCTAGACATCGCCCTGAGCGGCCTTAGGGCCCTTAGGGTCCGCATTGTTTTGAAGGCTTGAATCCCGCCAGCGCCACAGAGCGACGCTACGAAGTTAATGAGCGATACCTGCGAGCGAGAAACGAGAGCGAATCACAGCGAGAGGTAGACAGACGTGTGAGGGATAGACTTGATCAATTCCGACGATTCACGGATATTGGGATAAGGCCAGGATGAAAAGAAAGAGGGGAAGGGAGGAAGTCAAAAGACGAAATCGACGTATTACTGCGTATTCCTTCGACTCCACGACGAATTAAGACATTTGGATATCTGTACAAAGAAATTCGAGGGGCTGTCGATCTGTGGAGAGCCTCGATATTTCTCTAGCTATAGATATATATATATATGTAAATACTCATATATACATTACGGTATCATTATTCTGTAAGTACCGTCACTTTCGTGCATAAAAATAGAGAGCATATCCTTCGTTTAGCAGACAATTAACACAATGTTGAGAAAACAACTTTCTCTTGCACCTTCGCGATATTCATGCGTATATTTTCACGCAATATTGATAAATAAATTATCTTAGATTTTGTAAACGTCATAAATTAATCCCAAGAATAATATTTAAATGGTAATGTAAATAATACGCATTTAAAAAGCATTGATAATCAGAGTTACTGATAGATATTTAAATTATTACAAAATATATATCCATAAAAAAATCTGAACTTTTAGAAAATAGTTGATGTATTGCAAAACTTATCTATTTGCTGCATATGTAAATTAAATTAAAACTTGCTAAGAAAATAGGAAAAATTTCATAACGGTACTTATAGAACAGAGGACACATTACATTAATATAATACGACAGTCATATAAACAAGGAAGATAGAGGCAATAGATTCCAGGTACGGCACATATAGCAATTAACAGTAATCAGGAGATATACATAACTGTATGTATGTGCATATATATTTTTACATGTGTACGTGAAGAAATACATATGTATTCATATATAGACACACACACACGCGCAATCAGAAACAGAGATAGATAGAACGACAAACAGCTCGGGATTATCGTTATAACGAGCAAGTACTATCGGCTGCATCCTGAAACAGACGAAAAGGTTTGTCATACTTGCGATCGCGACGCATCAAGCGAGTTTTAATTTAATTTATCGTCGCACACGACAAATACAAAAGCTCTATACCACATTTGACAAATCAAGATTGTATCAATTAAAGCGGGAAAGAAATTAAATTTGCTCACATCTTAATTATCTTGTCGATATAAGAAAGATCTCAATAAACATATTACATGTTGCGCGCATAAAGGACGCATGTAACACCACACACACGCGCGCGTATATCCACACACACACACACGTACGAGGAAATTTTTACACTACACAAAAAGCATATTTATATAATATATATAGATATATATATATATATATATATCATGTATAAATATTCGATATTTTGCACAACGATCATTGGTACCAAGAGACTGTTAGAAAAGGCGTACATAGGCGACTTTAGCTAGTAATATACGACAATGACCGCAGGTATCAGTGCAGACACCAAGTAGAGACGCCAGTGTATCTCTGCACATCGGTAAGCACACCATAGTACACCATAATACACCGTAATACAAGCTATCCTCGCTGTAGCTGTTCTTCCCGCTTAGCCCTTTAAGATTTCCGTTTTTTCACCTCGTTTCCATTTATCACAACGGATATTTCAAAAGCCGAAGCTTCGTACTGCGTCCAACGGATCGATATCGTAAACTCTATCTAAATCACTGATTTAACAATCGATCGGAATCGAGCCGAAATAGATCCAACTTGTTTTATGAGATCGCTAATTTTCGCTTTGACTCCATAGTCAGCATTGATAAACGGAATTATTTCTTTTCCACAATTGTTTTCTCATGAAAATGTTTAGCAGATTAGAGAGAGCCAGTAAAAATATATTTTTTATCAAATTACTAATTTTCATCAAATAAACTTGTTTGATAAAAATTGACTTACGTAAAGAAAAGTTGATGATGTATGCACAGAAATATTTCGCATTAGAAATAATTTTCTATATTAATGCTGTATATGAGTCAACGCTTGAATCTTCGATTCTGTAAAACGATTTCGACACGTCTCGACTCGTTCCTGATATTGTCACTACTTTGAGAGGAAGAAAGAGAAAGAAAGAGAGAGAGAGAGAGAGAGAGAGAGAGAGAGAGAGAGAGAGAGAGAGAGAGAGAGAAAGAGATAGATAGAAAGGAACAATCCATGCATAACCGGCAGTCCCTCGTCAATCGGAGGTCCGCGCGGCGGACAAATTAAACGTGCTGTCGTGATAACGTGATCGATCCGTTAGCTCCGTACGATCCATCAAACGTCGTTGCGATAAGCCGAATCAGGCTTTTCTTTGCATTATTGTTCACTTAAGTCCTCGTCGACCGATGACTTACTCTCATGCCCTCCCACCGTGAGACTGCTCGTAAAGGTCTCAAAGCCCTCAGTGTTCTCATGGAACGGAAGGCCGGGATGTCAGCTGCACCGGCCCAGACAGCACCCAAGTTGATGAGCGATAGCTAGTTTCATCAAATATTCATCAGACGAGACATATTATGTATCAGTTCTTACAATAATACTTAATGGCGATCGATTAAGAGAAATCCACCGGAAGCTTCGACGCTCGGCTCCCACATTGCTTCGCACGTCGGCATTAGTTGTTCAAGTTTTAAAAGTGGAGAAAGAAAAAGAAGGGGATAGGAGATAAAATATCGTAAAAACGAGAGAGATCTTCTTTTTGCGCGGTAAAAGTTCAGGAAAAAAATCATCCGTGCATCGACTCTGATAATCTTATTTAAAACTTAATTATTTATCATCAAATATATTTTGTTTATCCTTACAAGTATTTAAATTTTCGTTATCGAAGCACGGACAGATACTTTTTTTTGCAATCTCGTGTTGTGAATGACGACTTGTTTTCAAGATCAGATGACATGCTACTGATATCGTGTTGCTATTCTTCGAAGCGACGTAAATGTACAAACGCGAAAGCAATACGACGAATAATTGATTCGCGTATGAAGTTATTCGAGAACGATAAGACTCTCTCGTAAATTGTCAAGTGTGCAATCGAGCTTTTGTTATAATTGAAATTTTTAATTCACGCATTCGAATCTTCATTGAAATTTCGGATAGACGTTGAATCACCATCTTTCAGTAATCACGAGGCTACTCAATTGCACACGTTGTACAAAATCAAATATTTCTGATAATCGGGTTAAAGCATCGAAGAAAAAAAAGACATGACTTACCATGACGATGATAAAATCGAGCCAGCACCAGGCATTCGTGAAGTACTTCTTAAAGCCTAGAGCCAGCCACTTGATCAACATCTCGAGGAAGAAGATCACAGTAAATATTCGGTCCATGTAATACAGTACGTCCTGCAGGACAGGTCGTTGTTGAAGATGAACGTCCTCTAAAGCCTGTAAACCGGTTTCGCACGTTGCTTTTTATTGTTAAATATACATCTTGAATTTATAAAAAAAAAATAAGGAAATTATCTTACCAAGGCCAAGCTACTTAGAAGGATCATGGTAATGACGGCAGTCTCGAAATATTTGTTTTCGATCAGCCGGAAGGTCTTGAATCTCAGGTTTGCCCAACCTTGCCAAAATGGAGCGTCATCGTCGCCGGCCAGGAATGGAAACTTTTTGTAGCAATTTTCCGGACAGCAATCGGCCGGGTAACTCGATTGAATAGGATCCTCGTCCACTTGTATTATCTCGCCATCGAGTCGATCTTCCTCTTCTTCACCCTCGTCTTCTAAATCTGATTGAAGTAGTTTCAATTATCACTATTATCTTGAAACATACGACGGTAAAAATCTTCTAATCTGTGATTGTCGTTTGCCGATATCTTCTTTCAAATTTTTGAATAATTTTGCAAAGTTAGATAAACTACTACTCTTACCTTCTTCCTGTTCTAAATCTTCTTTGCTCGCATCTTTCTTCTCTTCGCCGTTTAATGAATCCATACTGCCTTTGTGACTTTCGTCTTTAAACGCGCGGTTTTTGTGACTGCCATATGATTTGTTACTGTTAAAAGAACAATCGAGTAAGATGTGTTTTTAATGATATTGTCTGAGATACACGAGAATTTTATGAAAGATCTAACCGACCTGATAGTGTCATCTTCGTTCTGATTAATATAATCGTTGTCCAGTCTATAATCGTGGTGGTTTATTGAATTCGCGATAACTTTCGTATTGTTCATGCACAGCTTACCCCTCTTCAGTTTATTCTTCAGATCTCCTTTGAAAAGGGAATCGAATTCGATATATTAATCATAGCTATAAAGTATTTTTTTTTTTAAACTTAATTAATCAAAAATACAAGTTTTAAAGAAAAAAGGAAATTACATAATTTCTTAACTGTGTAACAAGTTCTTAATTGTGTAACAAATTTTTAATCCTTTGTCAGCAATATAAAATTTTCATCCTTCGGCCATGACCTGTGAGTCTTTGAACTTGAAGTGCAAATTTTCATATTGTGTTTTGAACTGCGTAACAATCTTTAAAAAATTTTACATACTCATGAAAAATTTAATAAAAAGTTTTTGTTATCATAGAAATTCGATTGTATTTTTTTTTTACAGATTTAAATTTATTGTGTCTTTAAAGTCCATTGTTGGCAGAGGATTAATTTTAAACTTTACACTTTTTATCTTTCAATTAATCAATTACATAATTATGAACAAAATTTACAATTTCCTGTAACAGGTTTTTAAAAAATTTTTAACGAATAATCTTTTATTATTTGATATAATATATAATACTTAGACATTTTATGCAATATCTCTGTCAGCTAAAAACGGTAACTATACAGTATGAAAGGATTATTGTTATATTGACGATGAATTGTACTTTGATTGTTTCCACGCTTACCATGAATAGTAAATTCCATTCCGTCACCAATGGCAACTTCAAGCTGATTAAGCTCTTTGGCGCTCTTCTTATCTCTATATGCGTCCAACTCTCCATCTGCAAGATCTAGGTCCCCATCGCGATCAATCCCATCTGCACAGTCATACAAAATCTCTAACCCGCCCTTATTAGGAAATTCGTATCGGAAAACAAATCGAAACGCGCTGGAAACTATACAAAATATTGTATAGATAAAAATCCAATCGCCGTATATACAGGCTCATACACACGGCCGCGATTGTTTTCCGTCGCGATTCCCAACACGTCGAATTGAGGAATCAGATCAAATTAGTAACATGATCATGTTTACATGCAATCGTATATGATGTCATCTATGTCCAATGATATCAGTGATCCAATCCAGTTCGAAACAGTGTATCAATGATTCACAATGTAGATGCTTTGCGCATGATACTTGCTGCATTGACACATTCGCTATTAATTTTACAGTCAGTGGTTTTGAAACACCTAAATTCATCGAAATAAAAATCTAATAAATTGCTGTTCAGATTATCATCTAAATATAACGTGTTTTTAAGATATATGAAAGGTATTTAAAAATTGCTTGTATATTTAATTAAATGTTAGAATATATGTAGGTATATTGAAGAATTGTTTATATTTGCTTCCATTTTTATATTAAATCGAACAAAAAATTAATTTCTCGGGAATTTGATCAGAAAAATTTACAGCAGTCTGATACGAATAGAAATGCAGCGTGCATCATGCATGTGATTTTTTATGTATGTGTATACTTCTGCTTAGTGATAAATTCTTGGATGAATTTCATCGCCATCGAAGTTACGTAGTAAAATGCGTTCCCAAAGTAAAATGCATAGCAACGTATAACTGCCAGGCAGCTAATCAGCGAAACAAAACTTAATTTGCGTTAATCTCACCGTGCATTAAACACACTGAACCATTCGATTTTATCTTATTTTCGAAAATTACTCAATCAAAAATTGTTTATTATTCGTATTAAATCGTAAACAAAATTACATTACAATGCAATTACAGTTATGTTACAACGATTTTAACGGAGCATAATAGCAAACCAAGTAAAATTTAAGGAATCTGCATAATAAATCGAATGTACCAGTCGACGTATATATGCTTTATGAACGATAGTAAATATTAGAAAAATGATAAATCAATGAAAACGTTTAAAATGATACAAAATAAACAAATGTTGAATGTTACTTAAAAATAATTTTGAACAACAAAATATGATCGAATCTCTCGTCCGCTCTGTTCGTCGTTGTAATTCATAGCTCGTCATCACGCGTGATATATTTTAATTTATTACATCGGTCGCCGACTGGCACCAGCAAAACGTGTGAAAGAAGTGTAAAGCAAAAACTGAAAGACAGTGCCACGAACTACACAGCGCACACAGCAAGCGATCTGATTGGATATAAACCTTCTTTCCAACTGTTGGACGGTCCCTCACCTGGCGCCTGATCGGATATCTGATTGGTGAATTTGGCTCGCATCAACTTAGCAAAAGCAAGGATATTTCGTTTGATCCACTTAATGAAACGCGCTATTCGATCGATCGCCTCCGCAATCTTGTTCGTGTCGTTGTCCGCAGTCGGGGCCGACAGGTTCGATGAGCCGAAGTTGCTGAGCAACAGAGCTAAGAAGAGATTCAGGACCTATTCGTGAAAACATAACATAATCAATCGCAAATTGAATAATTTAATATGCGTGAAAGGATCTTGCACTTGATTACATAAAAAATTGCTATTGAAAAGATTTCGCTTTTGTACTTACGACCAAGTTACCAATGACGACGGTAGCTAAGAAGAAGGGTATACAGGAGACGTCACCGACCAACATGCAATCCCACATAGATTCGATCCATTCTCCGCACAACACTCGAAAAACGATCATAAACGAGTGCATGAAGTCAGTGAAGTTCCATCTGGGTAGATCACCGTCCGGGAAGTAATCGACGTGATCGACGTAATTCTTGCCAAAGAGCTGCATACCCATCACGGCGAAGATGAAGATGATGATGCACAATACGAACGTTAGATTACCCAACGCGCCCACCGTTCTGCCCATGATGGAAATGAGCAGATTCAACGTAGGCCACGATTTAGCTAGCTTGAACACTCTCAACTAAAAGAAATCCAATTTTCCATAACTCGTACGATTAAATTGCTTATATCGATTAACAGAATAATAATGCAATAAAAGAGTAACACTCACCAATCTGAAAGATCGTAATACCGACAGACCTTGCACGCCTTCGAGACCCAACTCCACAAGCGAAAGAGCGACGATGATAAAATCGAAAATATTCCAGCCCTCTTGAAAATAATATTTTGGGCTCATCGCTATTAGCTTCATAGTCGCTTCGATGCCGAATGTCGCCGTGAAGAACTAGAATTTGAATTGAATCGTTAACATAATTGTTAATTTGATTAAATTCGTATAATGTATTACGCGTATATATCACTTTTCTTATTTCAAAGTGACACAACTGATACTTACGTAATTACCAGATTTGAGTACTCTTTCCATATCTTTGTCCATGTCGTGGTGATCCAATGCCATGAACAGCGTATTAACGACGATACAGAGTGTGATGAAGAGCTCTACGAATGGATCAAAGACCAACAGGGACACGTACTTTTGAAACTCGAGCCAAAGCCAACAGCAATCCCAGACGCAAAAGATGTCGATACAACGAAACATTCCGGCCACTAACTTGTCCTTGAATGTAGGTTCTTCATCGTCGTCTGTCGGAAAGTAATAGGTCGAAACTGTAACGCGCGTTAGTAATTTTGTCTGGCACCACTCTTTTTGGGGAAAGAGGTTTTTCTTTGGTCAGGCTCATTCTTCGAGATCACAGATTATATTTACAGGCAAGCAGGCAGGCAAGCAGAAGGCGTGGCGAAATTAAAAATGTCACATTGAATAATGAATCGCGTAAATCTGGATAAACGTACTTTATAATAACTTCTTGCAAAATATTTAAAAGTAAAATATCTTTTAATGTTAATTATTCTTTTTTTTTTGCAAATGCTCGCATCATTATATTAACATCATTATGCAGTAAATTGAGAAAAGATCTTTCTACGAATATTTTATTTAATAATAAAATTACTGTAAATCAATCATCGATAGTGTAATTGATATTTTATTTATTAAAAATTGACACTATACAATTTGATACAATAAATAATGAAGTGTTGATTCGTATTTCATACGATATGCAAATTCACGCAAGGCGCCAATATAAAACTGAAAGATGATAAAATTTAAACAAATGTCGTGCATCAGCGACGCGAATAATGTGCAATGCGACATAATTACATTGAAGCATGCGCACGAACTCAACATGCAATTATTCACACACACAAAAAGTAAGATAGTTTTACAATTTAGTTTTAATACTTTCGCCACGTAAAAAATTATAAAGTTATTTCGTTATATTTTATTTTTTTTTTTTAATTTATAGTCATAAATTATATATGAGCACAATTACATTACACAAAAAATATAAATTTTGCTAATAATTGTAAAAGATGTGCGTCTGCGGCGAAAGGATTAAATATTGTAATATAAGCAATTAATGATAACTAAAAGTCAACATAATCACGTGAAGTTCTTCTCACTCAAACATTTTACAATGAAATACAGTTAACAAACAACATCACGCATGGCTATACATTTTTTCAAACAAAGTAATGATTTTGTGCGATCTTCAGGAAAATATTCTCTGTTTCTGCGCAGATACGTTAACGAAATTTGCAGATGTAGTAAAAATGTGATTTACAGCTTTACGTGCAAAAATTTAAAATTATAAATCGTTAGTGATCAAATATTTTTTGCAAAGACTAACAACGTTGATAAAAATACATGTTTACATTTTTGAATAATTTATTAATCTTGCTATATTGTGCATCCGAGACCAACACGATAGTGCCCTTCAACGCGGTGGTGATATAGGTGCAAAAATATTGAAAATTTAACCAAAATCGCTGCAGTTTCCGGAAACCAAAGATAAATAAGATTTCTCAATCATCGAGAGAATAAAAGAATGTCTAGACTCTACAATATTATTTAAAATAAATTTTACTATTTCTTTCAACTTATAAAGAGAAAGAGAAGGATAGAGGAAAGAGAGAAATAATTAAATATTATAAAATTAATATCATTGCATATCTTTATAAATATATAATTTTACTAAAATATTAAAACATAAAATAAATTAATAAAATATTTTGATGACGCTATATTTTGGGAGGATTTATATATCACATATTACCGAGCATTATTTATGATTTATCGACGATTGAGATAATCTGAAAAAAAAAAAAATCGAAGCATGAAGCGACCGGGATCGTGCAGCTGCGCGAAGGTGGTAATCTGTGTCACATCGCAGGAAACGAGCAAACTCTGTTTCCCCAAAAAATGCTTTCACAAACCGCCCTCAAGGGCCCGCGGGCCGCATCGTGTCTTTATTTTTCTCGTCGCATCACACTGTGCAGAGAGACAATATCCTGCGTTTCACATTATTTGCCATTTAAATGCTTCTCCGTTTAGCAATAGCTGAGACGCTGTGTCGATCCAAAGTATATAGCGAACCGCATCAATTTACACGCCATGCTCAATCGTAAATAAAAGTATGTAGTATGTATAAAACACGTGAGCGTGATCTTTAGCTGCGTCGGCTGGGATGAAAATTAAAAATGAATTTGTTCGTTCTACTATGTACAAGGCGCGGCGGTCCAGAAATGTCCAGCAAAATAGTATACCAACGCAAGGGAGTAGTATGACGAGAAATTTTAAAACCACACTGTACATCGAACGGCAGGATGCTCACACGTTAAACAAAGATATATATACATTTGTGATAAGGGTGAACAGAAGAAACTGAAGGAAGAAACTTGAGGAAACTTAACGAAGGGTACGGAAAGGGACGCGACATTACCTGCTTGTTCTGGCGTCTTACTCCGGCGACCGGCAGCTTGCTCGATTATGTCGTTCAGCACCATTACATCTGCGCAAGAATGATAGAATCGAAGTAAGTTTGATTGCTTGAGAGAGCCCGAAGCTATTCGTTAACTAGTTCGCAGTCTTACCTTTCATGTCGACTACGGTATGCTGTTGCGCCGGCAACTCGATAAACGGATTGTCTTGTGGCTTGTTCTTACCCATGGGATCTTCCATATCAGAAGCTTCCTGAAAATTTTTAACAGTTGCAAATACTATTTTGAGAGATCTCTGTATATATATATATGTTATAATCTGACCGTTCGAATCTGACGTAAAACATCATCTTTGTATCATACATATTGATATCCGTGATTTTATAAAATATTATTAGGATGGATATTATCAGTTCGCAACAAAGATTGAAACTGATGAGAACATATTTTTGCAATTATATACAGTCATGCATAAACACGGACATATTTTCCAAATATGTCCGTGAAATGAAAATTTAACGTGTTTCAGCAGACTCCGAAATATTTTATCTTCAGCCAGAACTCATCTACTAGATTGTCAAAAAGGTTATAAATACCTTCGGTTTTAATATACAATTCTATTATAGCATTTTATTTTGAAGAATGTTATTGTTTCTAAATAAATTTATATGAATTGTTATTATCTATAAAAACAATTTATAAAAACAAGTTATCATCATATCTGTGAGAGTTTCTTAAAAATCACTTACGAAATGATAATTTTTCTGATTGGCATCCGTAACGTGGCCATTGGCCGGTGTTTGTTTGTTGTTTCTATTCCTGAGAATCTGTTCTTGCTTGGTGATCTGCTTGCCGATGCTGTCGATGCCGCGGATACCAGAGAAGGCCAGGTCACCGTGAGATGTGTAGGAGAGCCGCGAGGCGTGCGAGGTGTAGGACGAGTGACGCGAGCCGAGATTCGCATAATACACCGGCACCACGATCGTGCCGTTTTCCTCGGACATCGGTGTAACCGCGTTCGAGTCGTCGGCATAGGGCAGGTGTTCCTGGGCGTCCAAGTACGTCGACAGCACGAGAGGCTTCCGGTCGCCTCCCGGTGGGAAACATCGACCACGGCCGTTGCGTATCGTAAACTGATGGCTGCCACGGCTGCTGCGGCGCAGATTGAACGGTGAGCCGGGTAAGCTCAGGCTCGCCTGAAATTACAACAAAGCGGACCACCGCTTTTCTCTCTCTCTCTCCGTTCTCGGCCCTCTTTTCTCGCCTCTCTTCCGAGGCGAGGGCCAGCCGGAAAAGCGTTCTCTGTCCCTCTCCGGTGACGGAGATAATTCCCTCAGAATGATCGTGACATTTCTCACGGAATCGATCGCGGCCTATCGTTACGTTTAACGGATCGTTTGAAGAGTCACGAGCTGTGATGCGTGAAAATTTTAGCTGGCGTTGTTTGAAATAGATTTTCGACTACAGATTCATTGGTTATAGAAACGATACGGGAGATATTTTTAAAGAGATTCCAAAAATTTAGTTATTTAAATTAAGATGAGCATACAGTATGTAACTCTTCAACAATCTCGCCTCGTTTCCCTATTTTAATTAATCAATCACGAAACATGATGATTGACACAACGATAATATAGGCTGCCTACGGTCGTCTTCCGAATAAACCGTAATTGATTCCTTTAATGATACTTGCAATGTTGATCGTTCCTCGTAACGAATTAAAAGAGAAAAGATTGATCGCTCAACGAGGCTTATTTCGATGAAACGTCTCGTAATGATCGTTATTACGTGAAAGACGCGAAACGATCGATCATCGGCGGTGATCCGTGCTTGTCTCGACACGGGAACGGAAATCCGTGAGGATGAACGGGTGCGATTTATAAGACGTCGCCTGAAAACTGCGAGTCGTAACGCGCGGAGCATGAATGACGTTTCGAATATGACACTGTGAGATCGGGTCCTATGGTGCTATTTAGTGTACGTACGGTCGGTGCTGACAGACACACGTCGTGACACACGTACCTTCCGCAGACTTTCCTGGTAGGCATAAGTAAACTGGCCATTAGCGGCGCGAGGGACCTTAAGAAAAAAACAAGAAAAGATATCTCCTACCAAACGGCTCGTAACGTGATCTAATGTGTACACCAACGAGGCACTCGAAATAGGTATGGAGTATCACATAACACTTGCAGAAGCACATATATAACATAATTATGGATGGAGAGGTGGAGAAAGAGACAAGAAAGAAAAAAATATAGCTATAAAAAAATGTTTTTGTGTAGTGTGTAGGAAGAGAAATTACAAATCTAGTAAAGAGAGATACTAATAAATTTGTAGAGAGACACGAAGATCGGCGGTAACATCCGTGATTGAATTGCATCAATTAGATATATAATTACATATTTGTATAATTGAAGAAAATGTTATTGTTCAATTTTTTCACATTACCTCTTAATTCGAGACTTGCTTGTTTGATAAAAAGTTGTTAGATAAAAAGAAACACTCTGGAAAAAGTCTAATTGTATTAATTGGAATTTTGATTGAAAATGGACAAATCAAAATCTTCTGGTTGAATTTATTGTAATTATAATTGAGATAATCAGAATTCTTATTGATATGATCAGAATTTTTTGGTTTGTCCATTTTCAATATTGAGATATTTATCTTAATGCAAGTAGAAAAATTGATATCTTTTGTTATTTCTGTCTCAGATAAATAGCGTTCTGGAGCATCAATATTAGACAATTAGCCGATATATTTCGTATCTCCGCTAGCTATTAATTTTATACTAAGCATATACTTCTCTGCATGCATAATTCTGTAAAACAGGATTAAAATGTATGATCAGTACGCGCCGTGTCGTTATACGGCCGAAATTCACTGTTCCGCGCGTTACTACGCGCAATTGCAGGATCCAGGCAGCAATATTCGACACGTTGAAACTGTATTTACGATATAACTAGGGCGAATGATTATAACGAGAGGGTGACAGATTCTATGCGTAAAGCCACCTATCCAAAAGAATCATGACATAATACGAGCAGTCGAGATACGCAGCGAGTCCCAAAAAAGATTTATACAAATAACAGAAGCAGAATTTGGATAGAAGTTTAGAACTGATAGTTCTTCCAAAATTTCGATTGATATGATAGTGGGAATAATTCAATCATTAACTTTTAAGTAGATTAGGTGGCCTAAAGATACGCAAGTATCTTTAGTTGTTCAAAATAGGTGCTCAGAACAGCCCAAAAAATAAATTTAATTTTAGTTATACTTCTTACTGATATATTATGTATAGTTAAATTTATATATATATATATGCATACACAAATTATATTTTTATTGATGAATTCCATCACTTGCGTTACACTAAATTAGTACGATTAAAAGTTACTTTATACTAAATAAATGCAATGGCAATATAATTAACTTTGACAATAAAATAATACATGTATATTCTATTAAATAACGTAACAATATCATTATTTAGTATTTAATTATTCAAAATATTTATATGCTTTTACTTTGCTAATTTCATATATAAGCTTTTAGTATGCACTAATCTAGTATAATGCAAGTGATTGAATTTGTTATATGATATAGAGGAATGTAAAAAAATATAATGAATTTTAAAACTTCTGAGCATCTCTCTCTTCTCTCTGGGCAATATTTTTTATTTCCCTTTTTGAATTAAAATTTTTGAGAAAATTATTTCTTGGATGCTATGTGGCCACCTACCTTCTTAAAGTTTAAAATTGGGAGATTAATTACACGATAAAAAATCTGAAACTTGATACAGATCTGGACCAAACATTTATCTCAATTATAACTCCCAATTTAGCAGACTTTTTTAGGACATCCTATATATACGCCAAGCATGCTACAGAGCAGCGGATATTATGGAAAGGCTCGACTCGTCGCGATTTTTTCCTTTCTCTATATTATATTAAAACACACAATATAATATATTAAAAACAATTAAGATATCAAAGTACGCTATAAATATTTATATTCTGATCTGATTGCGCCTACATTTGCGTTTTCCTAATATTAATTCAGAGAGATACATCCTGTCAAATATATTTCGTTTTTCATTAGCCATTCGATATCTGTATACTATCTGTTACTAACAGTAATAAGTTGTTACTGCTTAATTGCCCAGATTTGCTTTCACTATGATTCACTGAGTTTGCCCTAAGAAGTAATGACCTAAGAAATTCTTCCGGACTAATATAAATATAATGCATTATCATTTCAATCTTATGTTTCGAAGAAACGATCGATATTCTAAATTTTGAGATTTCAGTCGCAGACTACCGACGAGTCGAGTCGGATCGAATAGCCTCGCATAAGTTGCTCTCGTAGGAGCGAGGTCGGGGGGAGGATCGTGAGGTTGATAACAGGGTCAACTCGGTATATTACGCGTAAGAAGGTCGATACGTATATAATATATGTCGTACATCGTCCAGTCGGATACTTACGGCGCTGACTTTCCGCACTTTATTGGCAGCGCTGTGGTTGTTGATCTGCTTGATGTGCCTCTGATCGCCGATGGACTCGATCGAACGTATGCTCATCTTCTCCTTATTGTTGTCATCATTGCCCTTTTCCTGACCGACGAACAGCTCGTAACTGTGACACGAGAAATCCGACGGGGATTTGACGATCTGATCCGCAGCCTCCGCGGCGGCGTCTACCGCAGCGGCTGCTGCAGCGGCCGCAGCTTCCCGCGCCGCGAGTTTGTTCTCCTTTGCTATTGCAGCTTCCTGAGCTTCCTATTAACATTAACATCAATTCGTGTCAATTTTTTTTATTTACTCAACTCATAAGTCTTAGATCTAATTTCAAAAAATAATGAATTCGTTTCTTGTAAGCGCATCCAGAAAATTTTTGGGAGGGATTTTTTATAAATTTTATTATAAATATAGTTCTTTAACATTACCATTATTATTATTACATATAAAATAATATAATTTTTCTAGAAAAAGAAATTTAAAAAATCAGATAAGAACATAGAAAAAAATCTTATATGAGAGTGCGGGTTAAGTATTATTAAAAATATGATATTGAACTAAAGTTAAATAAAAAAAAAGAGGAATGATAAATAAAAGAAAAGAGTCAAAATTAAAATTGTAGGTATTTTTTATAATTAAAAAATTAAATATAATTAAAAATTTGTATTAAAAAATTTCCCCTAGACATACCATGTTAAGGAAGATTTTTCATGAAAGAATGCGTGCTTGATGAAACAGACAATTTTCTTTCAAAATCGACTCTAGTCTCACTTACCCTCATAGCTTCTTCCTCGGCGGCTTCTTCCTCTTCAGCCTTCTTCTGCAACTCGTCGTATGACATCGCGACAATAGCGAGGATCAAGTTGACGAGATAGAAGGATCCGAGGAAGATGATCACGATGAAGAAGAGCATGTGCCATGGTCCGGCCGATCTTAGCACCAATTGATACAGATTCTCCCAATAATCCTGAGTCATGAGACGAAAGGCGGAGAGCAATGCCCAACCAAAAGTATCGAAGCTCGTGTAACCGTAATTCGGATTAGCGCCGAATCCTTGTAAACACGTGTATCCAGGAAGGCACTGCCTATATTCGGAAAATGTTACTGTTTCATGTGTTCTTCGCATCACACAATATTGCAAATATATTTCCGAAAGAATTTTTTTCATGTTGTCTCTCTCTTTCTCTCTCTTAATGGAGACATTAATCTTAAATTCGTTTAAGCTATTATTAATAAATGAAAACAAGTTATTAACTTACCCCGCCCCCGATGAATTTCCGCATAAAGGTATATTTTTCGCTTCGTCAAAGTACCAATTAGCTGCATAAGAGAAATAACGATTTAATAATTGAATATGCAATTTAATAATCGTTTATTGGAAATTAATTTCAAACAAGACTATTATCTTCATGAAACAACCAATTAGTACACATGACTGTAGTTACCTTGCATGAAACCCTTTATAAACACAGTTTATATTTAAAAATGTACTACTGAAATAGTTGAAAACCAATCTAGATGAAGTCATGACGGATCAGACTTTTAAAATCCCGTCAAATCACAAAAACACTTCAAGAAATGTCGCAAAGACCACACTTTTAAAAATTCATAATGTCAAATTATACCTAATTTAAGTTTTTAATCCTTTCTACAAATCACCACTATTTCTATTCAATATACTGTTAATTTAATTGTGTGATTGATTCAAAATCAATCAAGTTAACTCAAGAAATGTATTAAATTTGACACAAATTTAATTTATTATTTACTAAATGTATACATTTATATAGATTCTTGTTGTTTAAAGCTAAATGTAATTCAATCTAAAACGAATTGATTTACATTTTGACACACATGGAAATTAAAATCAACAAAAGGTTATTTAACTCAAAGAATTGGATTACCAAGTTTTTTTAATATCTAACAGTGTAGTCTCTCAGATTGACATTCCTTTTTTTACATGTCTCAGATTGTGTGCTTTTGAATTAATTTCACGAAGAACTGTGACTTACTTTCGTTATTATTGAATCGCGCCCAACTCTCATGGGTGAGATTACCCCAGGAGCCGTCCTCAGGAAAGTTCTTTATACACTTTTGCGTGAGAACCCCCATGTAAATCTGAAGGCCCATCAGCGCAAAGACGGAGAGGGAGAACATCGTCAGGATTATCACATCGCGCAGGTTCTTCACGGATTCTATCACAGCGCCGACAATGGTTTTCAGACCTAGACAATGAAAACAGAATGACAGTAGGTTCGTAACGTGAAACATGCAGCAACAGTGGCGGCAACCTAGAGAAATTCAGTTTGTCGTGCGAGAGAAGTGGTAGTTCAACTGAGGCAGGCATAAAATACGGGATGCGAAATGAGTATCTCTTTCGGAATACTCAATAAAAAAAAGAAAAAATAATTTTCAACGGTAGGGAAGAACATTACGATGCACGCGATTTTACGGATAGTGACATGAAAACTTGTTTGACCTTTTGGTGCTACTCTGGATATGGCGCGTAGACTTTTTTTTCAGTGTTTTTTTTTCCATTGCTTATACTTAGCTGTTTTATTAATAAAAATACATACGTTTGCTTGACATCTTAATAAGTTCCACGCTGAGCTAATTTTGAGTGGTTTGATTCGCGGTATTTTTGTGTGCATTTCTTTATGTTTGTTAAATGTATTTGATAATTAAAAAATTACAAAAATTATTCTTAAAAATAAGGAAAATTTATTATACTAATTGCATTACATATCATAATTATGTATCGTATAATATAAAATATATTTTATAACTACGTTTCTTTTTATAATCAAAATATCAAACGATCTGAACAAAAAAATCTCACGTTAATATCTAGTATTTCCATTGAAAAAAATTCTTTACAATATATTTATATTTATGAAGTTATAAGCAATTAAATTGGATTGGTATATCATACCCAAATATTTCGTTTTCATAGAATAAAGGATTAATTTCATATGCAGACGAAAGATTTGTTTGATATGCAACCTATGAGATAAAAAAATGAAAGGTCTTCAGAAGCATATCTTTCACAATAAATCGTCTTATATGAAATATACGATCAAATTTTCTCTGTCTTCATCCATTCAAAGCAATTTCGTGCATCGAGTTTGACAGTTCGTTTCGCAATCGGGATCGAACGAAGATAAGGAAAAATGGGAAGAAAGCAAACCAATGTGAAGGGAATCAGATTCGTTGAGGTGAATATCGGACGGATGTATATATTGTAAGAATACCAAGTGACAAACGGGGCAAATGATGCGAAGGGCGATATAAGCTGCAATGAATGGAAGTGTTGTAGATATGTGATGAGATACGGAAGACGATACACAACGATCGCGACAAGTGTTGTCTAGAACCACTATGTATTTGCATCTACAACCACTTCTATACTCTAAGCATACCTGGTACAATAGCGACAGTCTTCAAGGCTCGGAGGACTCGAAATGTCCTGAGAGCGGCAAGGTTGCCTAGATCTATGCCCATCGTCACATAACTGCAATACACCCGAACATCACACACATTACAGTGATACAAACAAAAAGATAAAACAAGTTAAAGAAGATCAGGGCGGGGTTACGTAGTTACGCAAACGGTTACTCGCTACTTTTCCTATTTCCTACCAAAAAATCTGCACGAACTGTAATGTGTATCGTAAGGTAGCTATTACTGCATGCACGATTCAATGTAACATGCCGTACATAACTTGCCACGGGTTTCGAGATTATTTTTCCAGCATATTTCCCAAACTCATTTTCTTCCGTCAATAATCTTTCTCTCTTTAAAGGATGTGATTAAATTAACATATATTTAATTTGCAATATCATATTAGTCTTTATTTTAAAAAAAACTTTTAAATTTTTTTACTTGAAAAATATCTAGTAACTATATTAAAAAATTTCAAGAGCTTATTCTAACGAATACTTTTATAATTCTAATAAATATTCTTGATTCTTCAAAGGATAAAAACTTTTCCAATATTGGTAATATTTTCTTCCAAAGTAAAAAATAGATAGACAATTATTTTAGAAAAATGGCAATGTCTAAAATACTATAATCAAGGCTATGATAGATTATTGAATCTCGTGGCACGCGATCTTGGCTATGTTACGAGCCGCAGTAGAATACTCGCTTATCGAGTGAAACACACGTATCGATCATCTATGAACAATTACTGAAGTAAAAATGTATGTATATAGAAATGTACTAAACTACAACAATTAATCAAATGACTTATCGACTCGACATACTAATGTCTAATCAACGTATTACGACGAATGGCAATTAAAAACTTCTCTTTAAGATCACTAAAAGAAATAATACTATCCTTATCTAGATGAACTAATTTAGATACCTAATATATATATAAGTACACCCCAGAGTATATGCGTGTATGCACGTTCGTGTTTGCGTGGATTGTGAGGCGTAATGAACGAAGATTGAATTATATCATATATAAGTAGATAATCGATGCTACGGAAATCTTACGTTAGCGTACTCAACGGATCTAGCGGAGAAGTCTACTGTCATAACCTGGAAAGATCTAACTTGATACTAATTAACGTTTTGGATTAACTCATCAGTACGAATTTTGGTCTTTTTACACGGAAAATTGCCAATTCAATAATTGCCACGATCTTGATTGCCGTATTTGTCGTCGTGACACACTTTAGTAATTTATTTCTTTTTCTACTCTATTAAGAGCCAATTGATTCATTTAATTCGACACTGTTAAAATAATTTGTAAATAGTTTTTAAAAAAGTTATCGTATATTCTAGAAATTATTATTATTTTAAGTTTTTGTAGTTCGAAGAAAATAATTAAAGGCACGAAATTCTAATTTTCATAATAACATTTCTTGTTACGAGGCCGAAGTAATTAGCACGATGTACAATTTAATAAAAAGATTAAAGCGATACTTTTATTAGTATCCACAGAATCTCCACGACTTTTCTCGACAAAATGGCGACAATCCTTTTGCCCATTGTACTCTACCGTTTTTTTTACTTCCCTTTTACTTTTCTTTCTTCTTGCCTTTCTCTCTTTAAGAAGAATAAGTTTAACTACTCACGCTAAAGCTATAACTACGAAGTCGAGCCAATTCCATGCATCTCTAAGATAGGTAAAAGGCTGCAGAATGAAACCCCTCGCCATCACCTTAACGGCGGACTCAAATGTGTAGATGCCCGTAAATATCACTCTGAAAACAACAAACACACCACTCAGCTTTTTAAATGCGTCGTACGTGATTCTCTCTCTACCATCTAGCCCGTTTAAAATCACGCTTGAACGATACTCTCGCACAAAAATGTGATCATACTTATCGTTATACTTATCGTTTCCACCGTACATCTCATAATTATTTTTTATTCTCATTAATTATTACAAATATGTTTACTGTTACATATTTACAGTAGGTAAATTTTACAACAGTAAAATCTATTAAACTAATCTATTAAACTCAAAAACATGCAAGTAAAGAAATTACACATTTAATTAACATGATCACTTTTGTTAGCGAGACTGATACGCATCTAAACTCGGCAATAATCTCTAACATCTATTTTATCCTATCAATAATCTATTGATATCTATTGATATCTCTATTTCATTGTATAAATTAACTACAATATACTCGTATTTCAGGCACGGTGCATTTCGTGTACGCAAACGAATTATTCATAGCGCGCGATGGATCATGAATGTACAAAATGTAGTTTATCATACTTACAATTAGCACAATAACAATTCTTTATTAAATGTAACAAATAAAAACAAGATAATGAAAATCAGATTTCCGAATCTTCAGTTATATTTGATACTTACAATAGTTATTTATCTCGCTGTAAAATAATAAAATTTTACGAATCGTGCTCCCAAATTTTGAAATAATCCCGGAAATGATATTTAAAATTTTAGTAAACTGCATGTTGAATCGTTCGCGTGATTTGTTGCCCGTCATCTAGTGCTATCTCTAGAGAGACTAGTACAAAACTTACCAACGGAATACAATTTATCACACAGTCTCTACTCATATATTAGAGCTATAACATGTAGAACATTTCTTGAAATATGTCTACTAGATAAATGATCACGTCGTAAGTATTTGATAAAATTCTTTCTAGCTAATTAGATATCGAACAGCTAAACAGCACAGTGAAAATATGAGCTAAATTTTTAAAATAAATAATCGACGACGGATTTGCAGTTTAGGTTTAGACTAAATTATATAAATTTACAATCATTTATAATAATAGGCTTTAAGTTGGACATGTATTGTCTCTATCATTTAAGAAGTAAGGAATTTTTGTCTATTTACTTCCTTTCTATATTATTTGCATTTTCAAAATACAACGATAAAATTTGTGGTATTGTTTTCTTCAAATATCAAATATTTCAAAAGTTGATAATTAAAAAATAACCAAAAAATTAATAAACGGGGTCTAATTAGATGATAATTAAATATCATCATTAAAATGAATAATATTAAACGATACTTAAAGTGTACGATAATTACTTTTGTTGTAAACATTAATTAGTTAGTGCTAACGATATTTTTTTAATATGTAATCAATTACCTTGAAATACACTCTTTTAAATTAAAGTATCATTTCAAATTGATAAAAAAAAACAAAATGCAAAATACTTATATATAATTTTGCAAGAAATAATCGTAGAAATATTTTAAAAATATTTCAAAGTTTAAAGACTCAAAAAAGTTTTTAACTAGATTCTAAAGATTTTTTTAAATACTTAAAAGATTTAAAAGTATTTCTTAAACACAGTGAAAGAGAAAATATATATATATATATATATATATATATATATATTTTCTCTTATATTTACTATCGATTGGAAATAATGAATATTTATTTTTGTTGAGAAATGTATTGCTTTATCCCAATCTCTAGAACTTTTAATTAGAGTTTCTTCAATAGTTTCATTTCTAATAAGAATGAAAAAGCTTGGCTTTCCGCTTCTTGTAAATATTCGCTTATTCATCCTCGTCGATATAATCACGATTCGCAAGTAAAGATGAAAGATACTCACTCGGTGGACTCGATGGTGGGCGTGGTGGGCATGATCATGAGTACACAGTTAACCAATATTGTAGTGATGATGAAAAGGGAGAAGAGCGGGTGAACCAATATATATATGGCCACACGCCGTATAGGGTTGAACGGGTCGAGCATCCACATCGCGTCCGTCGCTGAGAATCTGAATACATCCTTTCCCCTGCTAATGACGACGAAGGTCTACGAACAGACGTACCATAAAATTTATTCAGTCAGATATTACAAGTATAAAGTGCAGAAATAGAGAGTGCAGTCATTTAAGAAAGTCAGCTTTCTGCTCATGGATTTAATTGTGTTTTAAAAGTAGATTAAAATTTTAACATTAATAAAAAATATGGTTTTTAATTAAAACCCGTATTAAAATAATTATCTCGGTTTAGATAAAAACAATAAAATTTTCTGGACAATAATAATATAAAGTCAATCATATAAGACTTAAGAAAAAAATATCGATCCGCGAAAAATATATTTTTAAGATAATTTATGAGTAATTTATTATGAGTTTGCGCTTGTAAACTCAAATTATAAAAAGATCTTGATATAGATGTACAGCTTTTAACGCACCATTATAACCGTAAAATAGTTACACAAAGCAATTACGAGTTTGAAAGTCAAAGTTTGAAAATAGCTGCGCCAGATGCGGTCATAGTAAACGGCCGCTGTTAGAGAACCTACTCTCTAAAATTCCGTATCTCGCGAAAACTCAGTTTCTCTAAGAGAGTTAAACTAATTAGTACATCAATGCCAGGTACCCTTTGATTGTGGTAGAAGCTATCAATATCCTCGAGAGGTGTGGAGGCCAACTCGGGTGGAAATTCGTTGTGCAGTCGGACCGGGATCGACGCTCCCTGCTCAAATAAGGGATCCGGCTGAGGACCTTCGTCCTCGTCCTCGTCGTCATATCGTACCTGCGAACGAGATGCTCGTAAGATTATCCCAATACGCGTATTTTTTTCACCATATCATTGTCACGGTATTTTGCTTGAACAAAATGATGTTTAGATCTTCGTAGAGAAACATTATCGCAAGTAATCAAAATATAAAAGTATATCTTTATAATTTTGAAATTCTATTAAGAGAACAAGAATTATTGATTGAAACATTCCTTTTTTCGAAGCGAATATGTCAAGGATATATGATGCCGGTCTACAGGGGAAAAAATTGATCTTGTACTACTTATTATATGTTTTCAATTTTGTAAAAATTTTTTTCTGATACGTTTCATTAATTTCACAATTGGAGCCGCGTTTCATATGAAAAATCAAATTAGGCCATCGCATATATCTCATTTCATATTCGAGCATAAAAAGTAAAAATAATCGAGCAATCGGTGATATAAATATTTCCAAAATATCGATTTGTTCGATCGTAAATTAAGTGGACAATAGGAGCTGTATGCACAGTTGCATTCTCCCATTCGACGATAACGTGCCGCGTAATACAGAATGTAATACAAAATTAATATTCAAATATTTCAGCAATTCTTCATTATTCATTGCACAAGAATGTATAACGCGAAAAAAATATTACGAAAACATATAAAATAAATTATTACGACTATGTTTCCCAAATTTCCTTCAAATATTATGTATATACATTTTAATACTATATCTATATACTTTCGTAGAAAGTATAAATTATTTAATTTTTAATTGTTTTGTTACTAAATATTGTTAATTATTAATTTTATTGATTTACGTTTACATTTAATATCTTGATATACAATACTTTTATTGGAAAATATTTTACGCGAGATCTTTTTTTTTTTACATAAAAGTGATTTTAAAACTTGCATTTACGATTGCACCTTGTAATATCGCTAGAAATATAAACTTGACCGTATAGAAGGACAGAAATCATATGGCATCGTGTTTGACTTTCGCATGTGGAACGCGAACGTGAAATATTCAGTGCCGTCGTATGAATATTGGAACAAATCGCTTCTTTGGAAATATTCATCCGCGTACTTTTCTAAGTGCACCAGTTATTCATAACCCGCTTTTAAATGAGCTCAATGCGTTGCACCGCATCGTCGTTGCCTGTGCATCACAAAACAAAATCTCAATCATGTGATTCAGTGAAAACGGTACATGTAAGCGTATTGCGTGCGATATAAGCTGTCACGTGTTCCGAACGAGTGGAAAATCTCGTTTTCCTCGGAATAGTCAGATATCCCAAGCAAACTTACTGAGTCCCGTGATCGCTGATAAAACTCGAAAAAAAATTATCATATTAATTATTGCATTTTAGCTAATAATTCGCCACGACATTAAGTCACGACAGTGTGAAAGGCGAAGCCAATATGCACTCTCTAAATTCTTTGAAGTAGAATCTTTAAGAGTGACATTTCACTCTTCAGGATGACAATTCACTTTAAAAGTTTTAGAGAGTAGATATACTGATATATTCACGCTACAAATTCGATCGGTGCTAAAAACGGGTCGTGAACATACGAACCTGAAGAAGGTCCACACAATCTGCTCGACTTTGGTCCCTCCTACGGCTCGAATCTCTGGCTTAATCTTAATTAAAAGATACTATTTCCTATTTTTGTACTATGCTCACTCGTCTGATACTAATTTGTCTAAACGCTCTAGACACAAAATAGCTCTATTCTACCCTCTATCCGATCCGCCGGCGATCAGTGATCTTCATCTATTCAGGATACAGTCGCGCACAAATTGATATAAAAGCGTATGCATGGCAAATAAATGTCTCGACCGAAAATAAAACGCTCGGTATATTTCTCCCTATGGGCCCGGGAATACGTTCGTATTCTACGTTTACGCGCTTATGTAAATTTATGCGCGGTGAATTTAAGACCTTACTTAACCACTAAACTAAACGATCCGTCGCCGACGTGTTCACTTCGCAAAAACCGCAAAATGCGACAAAATCCCGCAGATGATGGATGTGAGATCTCATTCAATCTCACGGTGCACTGATGTATCTCAATTGCGGTTCCTTTTGGAATTACGTAATTAAAAAATTTTAAACAAGTGTCCTACACCTAAATCCAAGACTACGCTAAAATAATATCAGTGTACGGACTAGATGACTAGATCTAATTGTAAAATTGCCCAAGCCAAGTGCCCGCCGAGCTCTGAGCGCGAAAGCTTTAAACTCGTGCTCGTGCGTGCCGAAAGTTTTCGAAACTCATGGTCGAATCCCGAGGGTAACCCAATTCGGGGGTCTGACCCTCGTACGTCATCAGATTCGATCACGAGACCGGAAGAAGCGTACAAGCATAGTGCGCGAGAAACCGCGGGAAATCGAAGCTCTCGTTCTAGCTCTCGCGAACTTGACTTTCCTCGAGTGTACTTCGAATAACAAACACACTGAAGGCGCTGACGGGGATTACGATTGTTCCGAGCTGTCTACGATCCGCCAGAATGACAAAGTTCTCTCTCGTTGTAGAACTTTCTATTATCGCGACCAACTATAAATCAATACGATTCCGGAGGATGCACCGCATTATCGCCGATCGTGTGCGACTCGCGCGCACTTTGCTCCGAGGCAGCTGCGACAGTGCGCGCTAGTTCATTAAGAAATTAAAAAAAAAAAAAAACGGGATGAAGAAAGATCAGCGTAAGCATTGCACGCGTATGGCATACGTCTGTGTAAGCATTACTAGGCGACCGCGACCTCCGCTCGAAATATTTATGTCGTACTGCGCATCTCTCGTATTGCCACTTCCTAGATGTTTCTCGACGGTGGAATTTTTCAAGACCGCGCTCGTATATCTCGACAGAAATTACGTATTTTTATTTATTGCTTGACGCAAATATGTATACACGAGTCAGATACATTTGAAGTAGTCTTTAAAATCAGGTTTACATCAAAAATTTAATGCATCTTCAATTTGTACTCCTTCAATTGCGTGATTGACCCTGGGATTAATTGTGACAGTTTCATCAATAAAATATTGATTCGCGTATCATAAAGAAATTTTGGTACATTTGCGAGATACATAGATAATTCATCTCTCAGACTATTTTTGATGTTTACAGCAACCGAGAATTTCGAACGTCGCACAATTGTCTCCCGTTACAATTGATCCCAAGCTGTCTTCTATAAGCGTGTAAAGCACAGAGATTCTGGAAGCAACAAATATTTCGAGGGAAAGCCGCGCGTTAAAGCGTAAGCACAGCTCGCTTTTGATCGTAAGACGTCAAGACACTTTGCCAAGGAACGTGTCATATATTTGCAAACAACCAAGGGGCAATATACAGAAGCTCGCTGCTTTGTGTCGCGTGTGTGTGTATGTGTGTGTGTGTGTATGTATGATATGTGTATGCGCGCGCGTGTATGTGTGTGTGTGTGTGTGTGTGTGTGTGTGTGTGTGTGTGTGTGCAAATTATGAAACTTTATTATCATATTCTCGGCCACGATGTAACATCCAGAAGAAGGGATATTCGCGATAAGAAAGATACTCGACATTGAGATATCATGAAGGCGAATCGCGCGCGTACCCACTAAAAATAGCCCCCGAATTAATTAATCAAAACGTTTCAATTCAATGCCTCGTGGATTAAACTTGCACATCTTTGGTATCCGGTCGATATATCGATTTGGGATAATGACGCTCGGGAATCAATATACATCGTGGCACGCAGAAAATCAGGGATTGAAATCTTTATGACTGCGGTCGTCTAAGCTCAGTGATTTTTTTTTGTTTAAATCAATCTTGACATTCGAAAAAGAATCAGATTTAAAAATCGCAAATGTTTCCATCGAAATTGTCGCGAATAATTTATCAGAAAAATTATTGCCGCTAGAATAGTTTGCGAAAGATAGCGATAGATTTTAAAAAATTTACTGGAAATCTTTTGTGCTCTAATTACTACACCGTTACTACATTCAATCGCCTTTCAATTTGTTCTTTATTGTTTTAAAAAATATACTATTATTTTATTTTATAATTCAAAAGGAACAGTACTAAATGATTCTCTGAAAGAAAAGATTTACATATCAAAGATTAATAAACAAACAAAGAAACTAATAAAATTAAAATGATCCGTAAGCCAATAATTAATGTAAAATTGACTGTGTAAAATTCCAATATAAACGCAGCTTCGAGTATGGTGTGAAAGTGTGGAATCGTCCGTGACTATTACCAATATCGATTCTTCTTCGACATTCGCGTGGAACTGAAAAGTTCATTATTCTTGTTTTCAATCCCTGCACAAAATGTGAGCAAGTATTGTATCGTATGTGTGGCGTTGAGCAGTGAGTGAGTGACGCGTGTCTAGTCGATCGATCGGCCAAATGCTGCCGATAGTGAGGAAAAATCGTGAGATCGTGTGCGTGTCTGTTTGCGCACGTGTTCACAGTGTATATACATATGTGTGAGAGAGAAATATATATATATATATATGTATGTCGACGTATATGACGTGTACATGTGCACGTGTGTATGTTAGTAAGGTAGAAGAGTCGGATGTGAGATAGAGAGAGCGGTATTACTTAGCGTGACGTAACGTCTTACTTCTTTTTTCTTTTTCTTCCGTCCATAACCTCCCTGAAATTGGAGAAATGGAGAAACAGTCGTTACACACAGAGATACAGAGAATACGGGGGATATCGGTGAATGAACAGAGTAGAAAAAAAAAATAATATGCCAATATATGCTATAACAAGGGAGATTGCGATAAGATGGCTCAGTCCGTAGCTTTTGGAAAAGTAAGAGTTGAATCGGGCGACTTTAGAAAAGAAAAATGGGAAAAGAGAGAAAGAGAGAGAAAGAGAGAAAGAGACTAAGGGGAGATAGATGGCAATAAAGGGAGGAGAAGAAACACAATGTTACATCACGACATTGACGTACGACAGGAAAATACACAGGATCAGGCAATCCGGAAAGAGGGTTTCCAAGCACATCAAGCTTGATCGGGACTGGATTAACTGCTGGGAAAATACAGCTTGTCTTCGAAAATAATTTTCACAGAGAGCTAGAACCCGTATCATTATCAACTTTTAAGCTATTTTAAAAAGTTTTGTCGTGAAACATCCTTTAAACGTTTGATTAAATAAAATAGCTTCTGCCGCAATTAATAAAGGAACGAAATAATTTATTCATCTAAATAAGCCAGTTAATTCACTTCGTGATATATTTTTAAAAAATGCAAAAATAGTAAGCGAATACATTCTTAGATGTTAAGATTCATTACAGAAAAAGAAAGAGTGACGATCGATGATAATCCAGTCTTGATCTCGCTTCTCTCTCGTTCTCTCCTTGACCTTTCATCGCTGGAGTATAATACAAGGAGGCAATAAAAGGAGAAGATTTGCTCCTCTTGCGAAAGTAATTTTCAAACAGCGCGATCAATGTTGAACGATAGACGTGGAGGAGGACGAAGGTTAATAAATAAATCCGCTCCTTTTATCGATGTTGCTATTATAACCATGAGGCAAATTAGGAGCGCTAATTATAAGGATGTAAGGGACTCATTCGTTGGATTTACATTAATACGCTCCACCGTGATAATCATCTCCCATCGCGTGGCACTCGCGCGTTATTCATTAACGCGAATGCAACGAAGAGAGAGAGAGAGAGAAAGAGAGTGGAGGTAGCCACGACACATGAGCGATATATTCACGCACATAAAAAATATGTATATGTATATATATTTATATATATGTACGTATTTATGTATAAGTAGGCACAGAGAGATAAGTGGCACTGCAGACATCGAGCTTCGTACGTGACATATCTTTCGTAACACACACAATACATTACTCGACGACAGATATATGTATGTATAAACAAATGAGGTTAAATAGTCGTCGGGTAAAGAGATAGTTACATCCTCACTACGTTAGCGATAGATAGATCAAGCGAACAATCAAAGGGACAGTCGAATGAATAAGGGGAACAAATGAATCCTGTTGCAATTTGACATATGTAAGAAAAGAATGAACAAGAAAGGGTTTCGCAAACGATGCTACAGCTAGGCATAGGAAGGTTAACGATAAAGCGGTATTTGCAATGAGATTTTAAGGCGCAAGAGATCTTAAACTTTAATCCTTAGGCCGTACGTAAGAAGTTGACTAATCATAATAACGAATGTGATGAGAATAATCGATTATCATTGGTTAATTTCTTTACAGTTTAAGGCTTAAGGCTTGAATTTTATACCTTAAAATCTCAATCTTGTAAATGCCGCTTAAGGCAGCTCATACTTAAGATTAATCAATTTAAAAAATTGCACTTTCCATTAAATATCAAAGAATGCATCTCTTAGAAAACAAATATATTTAAGTTGAATACTGCAATCTAAAATTTTTTAAATAATTGATGTACCTTTATCTGAAATTTCCGTTGTTTGTTTATTCAAATTGATTTATTTTTATATCAAATGCATTGGATAAGTATTATCGTATAACTCCTGATGTATTTCAAAAAATATTATCCTTTTCATATTCTATTTATTCTCAATTTATTTTGTTTAAATGCGTATTTATTTTATTAGTTAAAAATATTATTTTTGCTAAAACGTTCTTAAAAAACATTTTAATAAAGATATTTTATAGGAATGAATGTAACAAAATCTTAAGTATGAGTAGCATTCAAAATGCAAAACTTTTTATTTAGCACATTTATACAAACGCCTGTGGGCGCAATAAATGGCTGTAGTACATATTGGTATAAAAGAACCGAATTTTTGAAAGCTCTAAGATGATCTGTTGTGCAATAGGATTTTCAAATTAAACGAATGTTATATCTTTTTCGTAAAGACTTGTAAACTTTTATTGTTACATTGCTCGTCTCGTATGAATAGATATGTACACATGAATATGTATAAAGAGGACAGTAATTACACAGGAAAATTAATTGATCGCACAATCGAGCCTGGCAGGAAAATTAGCAGCGTCAGATAAATATACCCGCTAGCGTTAATCAATATATGACTAACTGAAAAATTATACAATAACAACAAACTCGAAATAGCGATACGAGTTTGGAGAACAATAAGCGTATGTATGTACAACGAACATTTACGCAAAAGCATATTTTTTGGAATTACCAATATGATCTTTTTACAGTTCAAATAATATCTCTTCGAGAGTTCCATGAAATAAGGATCGAAATGCCTGAACGCGATCGTCATGGAACGACCACGTAATTTATTTGGCGCTACTTAAGGGGTATCCTACTGTATACGCACATGACGAATTATGTGTCGATGTAGTTAATGCGCGAAGAAAATTAGAAATGCGCGGAGAAAATTAGAAATGCGCGATCGTGCGACGAGCGCATACGGCCGCGTTCATACCTCGCCTTCCGCTCTTTTCTGCTGAAGCTCTTTCTGCCTGGCCTCTTCCTCGGCAATGCGAGCCTCGATCGCTGCCAGGGACTCCCGCGTGAACGGACGGAACAAACTTCTTTCTTCCTCTGATATAGAGTCAGAATCTTCGGACATTGTCTAGGCTGCGCACAGCTGAGCCACCTTCCTGCGATCAATGAAAAACGTAACGTGAGAATAATAAATGGGAGAAAATGGATAGGAAAATACTTGAAAGAAGAATGAAAAAGATATTAACACAAACAAACGATAAAAGAGAGAATTTTACAATTCAGAAAAAAATACCAATAGCAACGTAAATCAAGATTGTTAAACATTAATGAAGAAGGCAATACTCGATCAAAGCGAGTCTTGATGATAATAATATTTTATATGAATTTTACAATGCCTGATAATATTTTGAATGAATTTCCTATTCAACCAAACTACAATGCCAATTATTTCTCTTGAAATATACAGATTTAAACTGGAGTACTCAATATCACAAATTAAATTGACGAGCAATATAATATTACTGATGCTATTGAGCATCTTTAATCGCCAACAACATAGGATCTTTAAAGACAGTGAATTATAATGAATTAAATCTGCAAAAAAAAAATAAGTAAAATACAAATCGACTTTTATTCGAAACTATTGAATAATTATGAAGAAAAAATAAATTGAAGAAACTGAATATATGAGACATGAAAAATTATGTGAAAAAATGTACTAAATTTTAATAAATATTTATTTGAACAGTACTAACTAAATATTTATTAAATGTAAACATATATTTATCTAGTGTATCCAATAATTTGATTTAAGTATAATTTTTTTTAATAAATATTTATTTACTGTAAGTAAACGTTTAATTGATACTATTGAAACAAATATTTGTTAAAATTTAGTAAATTTATTTTATGTACAATACAAAGATGACAAAAGTGAAGTTTGATCCATCGATGGATTGGACTCACTTTTGATCGGTGCTAACAGTTCCTGAAGTGTAGTGTGCGCGTGTCCCACGACGCGGGGGGGTAGTAAAGTTGCTGTTGCGGCTGACGAGGACGACGAGTCCGGTGCTGAAAGCGGCGTGACTTGCCGGCTACCGGCCGATTCCTGGGCGTCGTCGATTCCGGACGCGTCGTGCCGACAATGCGGTCACACGACGCCGTTACGTACGGTCGGACGGATAAGGGCGCTCCGTGCAGCACGTCGATTGCCGATCTGCCGCTACTCTTGCTCTCCCTCTTCTTGTCGATCGCCGTCACGCGAGTACTGCTGCTGCTGTTGCTGCTGCTGCTGCTGCTGCTGCTTCTGCTGCTAATGCCGTTGCTGTCGCTGGTGCTACCACTACTTCTAGTTTTGTTCCTGTTACGCTGCTGCTGCTGCTGCTGCTGCTGCTGCTGCTGCTACCTGAATCTCGTTCCAACGAAATGGCGACGAGAAATGACGAACGCGCTGCGGCAGTGCGTGCTATGTCGGGGACCGTCCAACGCGAACCAAGATTTTTCATGTCCGACCTAAGAGGAGTCGAGCAAGTGCTGCGTTGCGATAAGACCGAAGATATCGTAATCCCGATGTTGTCAGGAGAGTGCAAATGTAACAAATAACTAGTTGGTTTCGTAGAATGACATTATGCCGCTGTGTTTTCGACATTTTCCATAGTACAAAATTGCAAAAGTTCAATGGTGGCAGATACAATTTTAAGCATAAGGTCATATATCCAAACTGACGTAAGTCTTAATTATAGAACGTGATTAGCGTATTTTTCTGAATATTGCGAGGCCTCGTTATGGAAGTCGTTAGTGAGTAATGTCACCGAATAAACGAGCTACTCCTGCAAATGGGATACCACTCCTTCGAAAAATGCATACTCACGTGTAAATGAAGCGACGGGTGCGATCAATCCGTTATCCGAAATAACATAGTCTAATCTTCGAGTCGGTCGATTTTTATCTGCAACAAAAACAAAGAAACCAGATAAGTGCGCCGAATCCTCTTCCTCTAATTAATATTAAAAAATCTGGAATTTATACAGCCGCGAAATCTGCATAAATATTTTCACGCATAATATAAAATTATGTTTGATAGAAAATATTCTTATTGCATGGATACGAGTACACTATTACAAAAAAAATATATTGCACACATATTTTTTCACCAAATGGAACAAAAAAAATTATAGATTTTTTTATTATATATTTGAAAACAAAAAGTCTGGCGAATTAGGACCTATATGAAGAATTATTGCAAACAGTAGACATATTTTTTTAAATATAATTGAGATAAAATAAAAAAATTTTCATTTAAATTAATAAAATTGTATTGTTAAATACATAAATATCGACCTAACTGAACTGTTTCATACGTATATAAAATATTCACTTTTATAAAAGTATAAATTTAAAATTCCTATCATTTTTTGCAGAGACTATACACCTGATACATCCTTAACAGAGTTATTTGTAATACTAATCTCTCACTTGTAATACTAACAACAATTTGATATTCACGATTTACAAACAAGATCCTTCCTTTGCGCTAAGGTCGCATTTCTGCCGCAGAGAGACTTAACCTCCCAGTAAGGAGAAACCGGGAGAAATTTAGATCAATCTGTTCAGGTCAGTTTTTGCGATTAGGACGCGAATCGCCAAAGATAAATACGTGCAGTAATAAACGATCGCGTTTGCGGACGTTCGTACGAACGTTCGTCCGCTCGCGAATGGGGAGGGAATTTCGCGCAGATCGTGCCGGTACTCCTACACAGGCAGAGAGTCGCGGAAAGGTGTCGGTGGTCTTTGACCGAGTTTCGCGCGGTCGATCATATTCCGCCGAAACTCGGTCACATGCGCTTATGCATCGGCGGCAGCGGCGCGGCGCGGCACCGAAACGCCTGGCCTGGCGATACGCAACGTAAGGAAAAGTAAGAGTGAAGGGCTGTTGTTCGCCAGTGAAACACGCACATGCAGAGGGTTGGCCGGTACTATGTCGAACGACGGAGTTCGACACGCGGAATTTCTCTCCAATATTTATGGGTATGGCCGTCCTATTCTTCCCGTTGACTCTCGGCTTTCAAAGTTTTTATTTGTTAGAAAGAAAATTATTATTCTGAAAAAGGAAAAAGTACAATTACCCAGATGCTCTCAATCTTAAAGTTAATTATTTTTACATTCCTTTATCTCATAAAGGTGTAATTTAATGTAAAATTAATATACTAGTATAAAAAATATGAATACAAGATTAAGCTTTTTTTTAGATTTTATGACCAGCCTACTTACCAACTTGCGTATAAACCACCTGTTTACTTAAAAGTTAATTTATGTTAATTAAAAGGTATTAATTAAGTTCAAAGAACTAAAATGACGTATCTTGTATAAAAAAGAATGAATACTAATTGTAAGTAGATATTATATTTTAATAAGAACATTTGAAACTTTCTTGTAGATATAGCATAAAAAAATTGAATTATTTGATATTTTTGAGAAAGAGGTTTGTAATTGAACTGATCCAAGAGCTTTGGAGGTTTAAAATCTAAATTTTTAGTAATCTGTTTCTACATTATACAAATTTTATTATACAAATTTCAAGATTGCTAAGAGAATATGATATGTTATGAATATTTATGATGTAAACATTATCTAGTAATAATTATTTGTAACAAATTTTTTAACGAGTCTTTATTAAGGAAGAAATTGTGGTTATAATCATAAAGCGAATTCGTTAAATTCGTTCTTCCACGAAACTTACAATACTAATCCCCATTGTTATGTGTATTTCCTATTTACTATATAGAACGTTTTCGGTTACTACGGTTCGACCTACTTAAATGCACATATCAACCCTTACATTTTAAATGCCAATATAGACGGTAATACAGATATATATTGCATATCATCGAACATACTGATCATCGAAATAAGTTAAATGGATTAAATAGATGTATGGATCTCGATTCTTATTCGTACATTACAATTTTCAAATAAAATGTGAATACATACTATTAAATTGCTTCTGTAATTTTGTTTGAAGGATTTAATAGCAAAGTTTCGCAACTCGTACGATTTTAACTTGCTTGTTAATCCAATTATCGTACTAATTGCGAAAGTGAATATAAATCAAAAGATATTTTCTATTTATCTCATTAAATTAACGTCACATTTGATTATCTTGGCTAATGATATCGTGTTACCAGATAAAATAAATCACAGAAATGAAACAAGTCGTACCTTGTTTCTACCTATACAATAAAAAAAAATGACAGAGTCGTCAGTCTTCGCAGCACGTCTTTCGTGTTCCGGTATTCTCGGTACTAATTAGACATTTATACGTATGCAGCAGTAAGAGCAATTACGTTACTTTTAATATGAGTACTTTATATTGTTCAGTTGTCCTACCTTGTGGTTTTTCCGTTTACGAAGGAAATCGATGGTTTAACTTCGCGAGATGGCCAACGTGCAAATCGCGTGTCTCGAATCATTTAATGTATATTTTTTTAACCACGTTTAGCTCATAATGTGAAATTTGCGCAGTCGCGTTCGAGATATATGATTTTATTCGCTTATTACGAAATTCCACGAAATGTTTGAAAGCATAACAGCGCGCAATCATTTTCATTTGCTTGTATTTTAATCGTGGTGGCCATTTGTAATATTACAAAAGCACAAAATATATCGTAAAAGACAAGAACGCTGCACAAATACATACGCGCATGAAATGGTAATCAAATTTTCCTGTTATTTCCAAGGAAATAACGAATAAAATAATGAATTATTACAATTTTTTTCTGCTTTATTAATATTTCATCAAATAAAGCGCACGGTTGAGCTTTTATAATTATTTTTAACAAAAGCTTCGAAACCTTACTACATACTTTACGTTCATGAAAGGATCAATTTGATCGAGAGGAGATTATTGAATCAATGTTATTTTGATATTAATTTGACTTATGGCCTTTCGCTCACATACTCACAGTAGATTACGGGATAATGGCGAAGATTTTCTAATTATTAAGTAGTATTATATAAAAACCGCGAAATTAATTAGCCAATACAGTACGTATCGAATGTGAGCTTGAACGGAGGTTGTATTTCATGGATATAGAAATGCAATAAAAAGCGGCGCTCTGCCAGCGTGCGAAGCAAGAAGAAACGAGGTCAACTATATCTGCGACAAATCGGCCTTCATCGAGAAATTATACGCGGTAACTGAAACGGGCGGCTACATCGAGCTCTTAACGAGTAATATTTCTGAAAGAAATTACTGTTTCCCGATTCCCTTTCTGACCCTTCCTATTTGCTATCCAAAGCGCAAATACACTCTTCACTTCGTTTTACATTTGTAACCAATTGACCTTTCGATTTATTCAAAGTAACGCTTCTACAAAAATTGTCTACTTTTTTTGCATTTATTTAAATGTAAAAAACGCGTACAGATATAACACAACCATAAAGAACCTTAAATGTAATCAGAATTATGTAAAGCCATAGGAAAAATATAAAATTCAAGAAGAGGAAATATAAGATTCAAGAATTAACATAAAATATTAACTGTAAAAGTAAGACGCAGAGTATGAAATATGAAATAGGAGAAAATATTGCAAGAATTTTAATATAAGATAAAAGGGATGTCGAGAGTGAAATATATTTCATTACAGCAGTTCATGCAAATTAAGGATTTGTCCACTAAAAAAATATGCGATGTCAGTTTTATTTCGTGATTCATTATTGAGAAATCCAAGATTATTATGCATAAATATCTCGGCCAAATGTGATGTGTTAACGGTCGTTGAAGATTTGTGATCATGAATGAAATTAATGCCGAACGCAAAAGCATTATACCAAAACACTTTCCAGTGCGTCGTTCGCCTGGATTGTGGATCAATAAATAGCCACAGTGAATACATCCGCGGCGTTAGTCATAAAACGATGCGCGATCCATTTCAATTCCGACATACACACGGAAATGAGACACGGTTCGGCGCAGACGAGTCAATTATCGGCGATGCAATCCTTGACGCTTCTCCTAATAACAATTTCGGCTTCGGCATATTTTCAATAAATTAATATACACGTTATTATCGCACAGCGTACGACATTACTGAATTTTAATATGTAATGTCAGAAAAAAAGTAGCGAAAAATATGTACAGAAATATTTCATATAATTAATTTTATATACAACCGTCAGGAAAATGTTTGCAATTACAAGAGGTCTGTTTGTTATTTCTGTACTAGAACTTTCTTTCTCGCTTTCATCAAATACATATATCTATTTTACTTTCAATTCTAAAAGTGTGTACTAGTTTAGCTACAAAAGAAAACAGATCTAATATGGCAGAGACGTCAAAGGTCTTATCTAATTCTATACATGACTTTATTATTTGTATTATATTTACATATTTTTAATATTCTGTTCTCATTTTTATATATTATTATCTGATACAAAAAAAAGAAAACAATTGAAATGATTAACGGTGTCAAATGGCATCATCGATCATTCTAGTGTTAACTTACGATTCGAAGTCAGCGTTCAAAATAGTGTACGTGACCTGACAACAAAAGGTGTATACCTCAACATTTATCTTAAATTCTGATATTTTCTTATCACAATCACGATATATTTCTATTATAATATTTCTTTCATGTATTTTTATTCACCTTGATATGCAGCGCAACAAATTTTTCATTCAAACTGCATATCCATTAACATACATACATATAAAACTTATGAATGTATTACAATTGTGATAATCTTGAACTGTTTGAATTGAAGATTTTTCGATGTTCAATATCTCTGTGCTTTCGCGATTTGTTTCAAACTATCGTCGATATAGACGTTTCTTATGCAATAAATAACTGCAATGCAAGTTGTTTGTATCCTGTACTAGACTCTCTTTCCAAAAAGGATCGGAATTGTCAACTCGATTTATTGCGGCGAGAGAACGAACGTTTGACAAATTATATTGAAAAGTTTCGAATTGCGATGTTTATATGAAATACAGTCTTAAAAAGGAATTTGGGACGACGGGAATTCATGATGCCACGAAGTTTCACGCACGCGACAACATTGTTGAAAAATGTTCACCAATCTTCAAGTTACGTATAAAAAAAAAAGAAGAACAATATCCTCAATCATCTTTTCTAAAAAAATCTCATTAAAAAATTTAGACATCGAAGGATGCCTAATTTTGAATATGTGAAGGGGTAAAATGTAAAAAATATGAAGTACATGGAGGGGAAAAACGCGATTCTGGAGACACAAATTCCACAAAGTTGTCGATTTCCAATGATCGATCGGAGTTGTTCCCTCGAGTACCGGACGTTTCAAAGATGCTCACTGGTGGACGAAGGTGAATCATCTAGCCAGCTCAACCTGATATTCTGCGTATCGCCATATTCATGGACCCTACACGGTAGCGCCACCGGAAACCACCCCTGGAGTGGAGGAAAACCCTTCCAGTTGCTGGCGACGGTAGCTGGCTGGCCGGCTGGTGGGGCGACGCCGACGCCGACGTCGCGTGACGTCACGAACCAGGCCGAGTACGTTGCGGAAAAACGTTGTCATGACGACGACCGCTGACGCTACCGTCGTCGTCGCCGCACCGAACCTTCCACCGCTGCCAATGCCAGGACAGCGTAAAAAGCAGCAGGGGAGGAAAACAAAAAAAGAATGCAAATATCGTGGGAGTCTCGTATGTACGTTCGTTACGCAATTTACATTATTAAATCGCTATCGGCGATAGAAATCGGGGATCCCCAAAAGGATAGAATTGGAGATAGGTAGACGTTGGTGATGCATGCACTAAAATAGACAAGTCCATTTGCTCTCTGGAATTATGTATCCCACGCATTTACGGATAAATCGGAATATCAAAATATTTCAAGTATCAAGGCGAATAGCTATTAATTATTAAATTTATTATATAAAGCTATTAATTACATACAATTAAATTAAATTGTTCATTAACGTATTCATTTTAATAATACTCGCTAATTCCTTATTCAAGCATTTGCCTGTAAAACACTTTGTAGGCGTGAGAACAAGATGAATATTGAAATAAACTCGCAACTGCGGGAATAAAAAAAAGTTTCGACGAGACAGTCGAGACAAGATAAGAAAAGCCTCGTTATTTCTAAGATTTATTTCCATCGTTTTTCTATCGAGTGATGGCTATTAAAGTCATCCAAATTGAAATATCTCCAATGTACGACAGTAGTCCGATAATGTTTGGTGTAAATATTAGCACAGGTTTTTGTGACGCAAATCATGGAAAAAAACAGTTTTGCAATATCTAAAAATTTAATTTAGATATAAATCTAAAAATTAATTTTGTTGAATTATCAAAATAATTACGAAGGGCGTTCAATCAAACTGATTGCTAAAATTTTTTGTAACTTGCTCATCATGCTTGACTTTCCAACATAATTATTTTAATTATCCAAGAAAATTATTTTCAGATCTGTATCTATCTAAATTTTTAGATACTTTAGCAAAATTGTTTTTTTTTTTCGTGAGTAAATGTTTATCTGCAGGTGTTTCCGAGATTTCACATTTACGTAATTTAATCTACTGACGAGTGGCTCACATAAAAAATTTTCATCAAATAAAAAATTCGACAAAGTAAGAAACGGAAAACGGAAAACGTTCTGTTAAGATCAATTACGTAAATGTGAAACTTGAAGAACCTGCCGCAGATTTCAACTGTGATGAAATTGTGCGACGAATATTTTGAATAAGAGATGAATCATTGTGTTACATCCACCTTTTAATCTCCCTTATATCCATTTTTATCAATAGTTTTAATCTTAATTAATGTAATCTTTAGCTTTTTCTAATTCATAGGATTAGAGAAAGATAAAAAGCAAGATAAATCGAGTCAATCTACGTGAATGAATCAATAAATAATCTTAATTTCTTATTACCACCTTGATTATTAGAGGTAACTTTAATTGTTACTTATTTTTGCCCTTGATAATTAACTAATTAACTAACCTATATCATATATTAGTGAAATTGAACATTAGTGAAATAAAGCATTTCCATTAGCAAATGTTACAAATTATTTAAAAAATAAATCTCCTATTTTTAGTGACGCGTTGCATTGCGCAAATTGCAACTTCGTCGGCAAATTTTTGCACAATTTCTAATGCTCGATATTCTGTAAGTGTTTTATATATAACAGAGAAGATGGTCACAAAGCCCGCCGATCGGAACGAGAGAACGTCAGTGAAGGAAAATTACTTTGCATCGACGTGTTTGACGTTGCGACAGTAATAATATTGACTGAGTTGGGTGTGCTCAGCATTATTTAGATCGATTAGAATGATTCGTCCAATTCATACGATTTCGATGAAATGCTTGATTCATCACAAGAAACCAGTGCGTGGGAAAACCCAGATATAAATGCATTTCAGGAACATGTTTACACATTCATTCTTACATCCATTTCTGTGAACGTATTACACTGTAATTTAATTTCGATTTAATTCATTCTTTACCTTTCCTAATTCTTAGAAAGATAAAAAAAAGTTAAACTATATAAGATTAAAGTTAATCTACTTTGGTAGGTTTTCATTTTTGAATAAATACATACAATACTTGCAGCTCCCTTATGAATAATAGTTAAATATAATTCTTACAGTGTATGCAATTAATTACTTTGCAATATACTTTTAATTACAAATAACACAATTGTCAAGAATATGATGAAACAAATATTTCAATCGCAATCAATAAAATATTATGTATCAAAATACATGATGGATATATATATATTTTTTTAAATAAAATATTTAAATCAATTAAGTATAAATATATAAATTGATCTATTTATATTGAATTTATCAATTAAATATAAATAAATAAATAAGTTTAGTTAATAGCGAATACAGTTGGACGTAACTTAATAATACGCAGTGATGCATATTAAAACCATTGTACACTGATTTAATCTGAGTATAAAAGTGAAATGCAAACATCTCGCATTATAAAATACATATTTTACATAATAGTGTTTAATGAAATGTATTAAAAAATTTACGATTTAACTCGTTTTTATATTTAACTCGTTTTTATTTTAAATACATTTTTACAATGATCAATTCGTATTGAAAAACAACGACTATAATAGGTGCGTTCGGCATTGCAAATCGGAGGCGTCCGTTTGCTCTTTTACCTCGAAAATCGTTCGGCAATTCGCATCTTTTTGCTCTGTCATCTCATCTGCGTTCGGTATTAACATTTCTAGTGCCAATCGAGCTGCTCGATCCATTCCGAATTCAAAGACCGAGCTCGCAGAGCTAATGTAGATTTTCGCGCCTAAATTAAATTCATAACCTGTATATTTATGATAATGTATCCAACTAATTCGTTAACACATAACGTATTCTCTTTTAATACTTCTATTTTATTACTAATAGTATATTTGAACTGTTATAATGTCTGAGTCTACAGACGCTCAAACAAATGTTATCAAATACAAATCGATGGAGTACATTACATATAATATTTAATGAGGAAAGTAAGTTTTTAATTCTTTTCCTCTTTATGAATTTGAAATATTTGAAAACAAAGAATTTGCTAGTTAATTTTTAGATCAAAGCTTATGTTGCACATATAGAATGAAATAAAATCAAACTGTATTATTATATTAAAAACTCTAACGAATATAAATCAAGTGATATAACTTATAAATTGTTAAAATTTATTTTGCAATATATTATTTTCTTTTAAGAAAACATATCTTGCATAAGATTCTGCTACATTCATGTGTAATAATCTATTTTTAGTATATAAGATTATTATCAGTAGTTTTAGTAAAACAAAAGAAATTTTCAATTAATAGGGTATTTTTTATATATTTCATAAAAATAAATAATTTCACCTAACCTTATAATCTAACCTTAAAGGACAGTTTATAGCTCAGTATCATTCGGAATTAATTCTTGGCACTCTGATTGATCGAAGATCACGTGATCAATCTCACCATTTGCTAACTCGTATCTCTGATTTACATTACCGAAACGCATCTAATGTGCACCAGTGCATACTGAATATATGCGTTCAATTGAATTCGTTATAATTTTACGTACAATTAAAATGACTTTGTTACATGTATTTTTAATATACGCAATAATAACAAATAGCATCTCATATTTTCTATGGAAATATTTTGTCGATCGCGGCAAAACATCGTATTTACGTCAAGCAATTACGGTCGCCAAGTAGTGATGGCTATTTATGATCAGACAGACAAACGAAAGCCTGCGGCGCATTAAACGCGATATATCAAATATATCAAATATTCTTTCGTACGAAACTATGAAATGGTGTTAGTATTAGTTTTATTAATTTCTATTTTAGGCTCCGTAAAAACGAGAAGGGAAGACGAGGCGCAAAAGAACACGAAAGAAGGGAGGGAAAATATTTCATGCTGCCGCGTGGACACGCGAGATATGAAAATCTCTATAGCTAGTAATCTGTTATGAGAATATATCTTGAAATGCAGTAGAGACTCGGTTGTTACATTGTAACATTATGTTGCACGAGCGGACGTTACGTGCCAGCGAAGTGAAAACCAAGTCCGTATACGTTGGATATCGTTCCATTCGCGACGTTCTGCACTGACGCGACCCACAAAAGACGAAGTATACCGCGACGCGAAGTATAGCGCAAAACAGGGCCATGCGTTCGTGCGAGGGCAATCGATCGATTGCCCGCTTGACTTTCTTGACGGTTCGGCTCGGCATTGCGCTTCCGAGAATCCACCCCCTCCCGCGGCAGATTACCACCCCCGCGCCTTTAATTCTTTCACGCACGAAATCTGCATTTCGTCATTCCGTTTCTAATCGCGAGACGGAACAAGTTGTCGTAATCTCGTCAAGTAGAGAAAACACGATGAAGTTAATTAATTAAATGTAGATACAGAGTTAAAATAGGAAAATCATGAGGAGAGAGAAAGAGAGAATTTCTTAACGTCAAAGTTAAAAGCTAAACTAATTAGGACTTTTTTTTAATGAACAAGCGAAAAAATTAATTCTTTGCACTTTAAAACAGTTAGGAATAATTGTACTCTACTTTTAACATAAATATTACTCCGAGATTGAAGAAAAATAATAAAATTGTAGATATAATATTGATGTTATGTAGTTTGTAGGTTCCATTGGTCCTTCTTTTTTGTTGCTTTATCGTAAATAAATATCGTGATGCAGAGGATTATAAGAAACGCGAGTTATAGCTGCGGATTCATGTTTATAAATGAAAACTTGATTTATGATAATGACCGAGATAAATCTTCGGTTGCACTGACAAATGATGGCACTTTAAACTCTCTAAACGGTTGATACAATATAGACTTGTGCTGAGTGCAGAATAATAGCGGATAACGAGGAATTTCACGGTTTAGAAAACAGCCCGCATAGTACATTACTTTAGCACCTCGTAACCTATTTCTTTTTTTTCACCTTTTCTCTCTTGCTCTCTTCCTACTTATCTTTATGTGTCTATTTTTCTCTTTGACTCACTAAAGCTGATTATTTCATACAAAAAGGGATTATGTTCTTATAACACGTGTTCAGAGTATATTAAATTGTACTAATATCCTAATGTAGAGATTACATCTACACTTTATCATTTGATTCCTATAATTAAAATTTCCATTAATGGGAAATTCTCCCCTCCTTCTCCAGATAAAAAATGTCGATTTTAATCCAAATTATTGCCGTTTCTACAAATGTAATTTAGTTTTAATCTTGATTCGTGAACTATCTCTTCATCCTTTTCTAGTTTTAAGAATTTGAAAAAGCAAGTGCAAGTTGAACTGAAATTATAGTTAATCTACAGTGATAAAAACGGGCAATTAGTCCATAATCTGTGTTACGGATGCGTCAAATTCATTATATTTATACTGAAAATACTCTCTAAATCTTTTGGAGTGAAAATTAAGCCAGACCTTTTACTTTTGAGCAAGAGTGACAGATTTTCACTTTTTTGGAGTAAGATTCACTCCAAAGGAATAAAATCTCATTCCTTTTTCTGGAATGAGACTTCATTCCTCAGAGTGACTTTCATTTTAAAAGAACGAAATCTTACTTCAAAAGAATGAAATCTCATTCCTATAAAAAGTGAAAATCTGCCACTGTTGTTCAAGACTGGCTCAATTTTCAGTCTTTGGGAGTCTTTGTGAGATTTCACTCCAAAAGATTTAGAGAGTAAATTTAACACAGATAATGTCATTCTAAAATTATATAATAATACCGTCTAAATATTCAAACTCATTCATTAACTAACAGACGCAGAGGTGAAGATATATCTAACATCCTAATACGCATTGTATCCCTTATAAATAGTTGGTCGGTAATAGGATAGAAAGACATGATACAAAGCACAACTGTTTCAAATTGGCCAGAAGTGACTTTAAGGGGAGACAGAGAATTATCGACGTACAGGAAACTGGTGCAACTCTATTTCCCGGGTGCGCTTGTACTCGTCTGAGTACACTTGTACTCGAGGACGACGCGGATGAAGGGAAGCGTAGCGCACCTGTTGCGTTCGTTCGCCCCGTAAAACCTGTCCCTCTTCTCTCCCAACCCCTTTCCTCCTGCTGCTGCTGCTGCACCCTTTTTTCTGCGCGCGCGCACTTTTAAAAGACCTGTCTACCCATCAAAAATTAACCGAGTTTTAGTCCTGAACGGAAGGACAAACTTTCGTAAATCGCCTTCGTTCTGCCATGTTTAATAGAAAATAATGTTCCTGTTTAATTTCGATGTAGTAACACAATTACTATTGACAAATCATCGAATTTTATATCTGCTTTCTGAATTGTTAATTCATATGATAATATATACATAACTATTTTGAATAAATTTGATATTTAAGGTGAATCACTTTGACACCTATTACTTTACTAGATTTTCAGTTTTATAATAATGTGTAATTTCGAATTACACGCTACTTTATTTTTGGAAACCTACTAGTAATTTTATCTTGATGGATTGGTCATTTGGATTTCTCTGTATTTTTATTTCTGAACTTGAAAGTGAATTCAATTTGGAATCAATTACGAAGATATCATCCTGCTTGTAATACAATAAAGGTTCTAAAATCTTCGAAAAATGAATCTGCACATTATAAACACGCTATATTCTCATTAACCTTTCAATTCTTGTTCATTGTTTGCATTTAAATTGGAGAGTCCATAATTGTTGTAAGTTTATTTTAATTTATGATAGATTTACGGATATACGAACTTGAAATACTTGAAACATTAATTATTACTTATGCACAGTATGTGTTTTTGTGTGTGTGTGTGTGTGTGTGTGTGTGTGTGTGTGTGTGTGTGTGTGTGTGTATACATACACTTGGTAATGTATAGAAATCAATCTTCCGTTCATGTTATTATTTTTTTTTTTTTTTTCAAAAGTGTAGTAAAGAAGCAGGTAAAAAAAAGGAAACAAAAATAATATCAGCTAATAAAATGTCAGCGGACAGTTTTATATAATCGCACAAGACGTTACATGCGGACTCCTCCGTCGAGCACTTCCTACGCCGCGTTCGATGCGTTAAAAGAGGAACGGTTAGCCAGGGCGCGTTATCCCGATAATCCCCTTTTTCTCTCGGAGCATGCCGCTCTTTAACGCGGAACTGAATCCTATTTTAGTACGGATCGGCGATCGCGCGCGGAGTATATGACGCGACCCTTGACATTATGCCCTATCGATCGTTTATTTATGCCGAGGGATGATTTATCAAACTTTAAGGGATCTCGAGGAACTATCTCGTGGTCGGCGCGGAGTATCAATTATTCTGCCGTTTCGCCCCGTTTCGTACATTTATACACGCGGAATGCGAAACGGCACGCGAGTATGCGCGGATTTTTTTTGTTTTTGTGTGTGTGTGTGTGTGTGTGTGTGTGTGTGTGTGTTGTGTGTGTGTGGGTTACGTCGATAGGAATATCCGTGCCGTTGGGTCACACAAAGGAGCCGAGGGTTGACGCGCGCTCTCGCGCCTCTGTGTCGCCTTCAATGGACGATGACGTAAGTTACGTCTGCTCACGCACGATTACGCGGCGAATCGAACCGCTATAAGTTCAAGTATGCCGTGAGACAAAGACGCCATCATTGTGACACCCTTATTAAACGATTATGGCGAGTTGAAACCTAATTTAATTAAATTTTACCTTACTTCGAGAAGAAAAATCGCATTTCGCAAAATATTCCAAATCTGTCGCAAACTTCGGTAATGAGGAGAGAAAGAGAGAGAAAAATTCTTTAATATATCTGAAAATAGATTTCATTTTCTTGTGCGAACAGGAGAATATTATTCATTGTAATATTTTATCATCTTCGTACAAAATTAATTCCACGCTAATGAAATTAAAATTCTTAGAAACATCCTCTTTCTAATACACTTTAAACAGCAGATAGGTAATGAGATGCCCTTGGAAGGGAAAACCGCGTGGGTATCGGAAAGCAAATCGTTTAACAGGTGCTGAGGTGGCTCTTTTTCCCTGCTTCGAGACGCTCGGCAGGAAACTGGCGATCGCGCGAGATAATAAAAAAAAACTCGCGTCACTCGCGCGTGAGCGACTTGGGAGTGAAAGTGATGGGCGGCTGTGGTCTGCTGTTGAAGAAAAATGTATATCGTTACAACACAACGCGACTCGCACGTTTCCTCGCAGGAGAAAGTCCTCCGAGGCGTCGTCGTGCATGGCACGGTGATCGATATCATCGCGCGGCTCTTAAGCGGATCGTGCAGCTCGTATTGACCGACAATTTTCGCGCGGAGGAAGGTCACCAGCTAGCAGACATGTCACAATCATTGCCGTAATCGCGACGCGATCGATTGTGCCAATCGAATTGACGTTAACTGACTTTGTTGTCCTTGTAACGTTACCGTACAGTAATATGTTCCGTGCCTCGTTAATTAAAATTTTCTATGTACAAATAAGTGAAGAAAGCAAAAATATTATTGGACACCAAGATCTTTAATTAAGAAGCTTTGATCATATTCAATCAAAGCGAGGCTTGATGTCTAATAACACGTTTCAATTTTTAAAATTTCACGAGGAAGGTCACGTGAGTTTGTGTCGAGGACAAGGCTATAATTTCACCAAGGGATTTGGCGAAGTTAGATCTTGTAAGAATGGAGCATTGATTAAAGGTGTAAATTTTGAGAGGTATAAATAGCGCAATTTTATAATATTTTTAACGCGAGTCTTGTAATTTCCAGTTTAATTTAAAATTTTCAAGGTATCGTTAAGTAGCATTGCACGTGGCATTTAGAAAATTTTTATGAATATTAATACATGAAAAGAACGATTTTGCTGATCTAAAAATTTAATTAAATATAAAAGGAAATAATTTTGTTGGACTATTAAAATAATTATGTAAGAATATTAAAACTTTTTACAGCATTGCTTATTATGCTTAAATTTTTTACATAATATGATGGTCAAAACCATTTCTTGATCTATATAGCTATAGTTAAAATTTTTAATATTTCAGCAAATTCTTTTCTCGTGCGTCACCGAAAAATTGAAATCTAAAATTATTCTTTTACATTTTTATATTTTTATATTTTCTGACTGTTGATTCGTATGATTATTTAGATTACATATAAAAATAGATTTCAATTTTGATAACACACAGAAAAAATTTTCTGAACTATATAAAAATTTCGTTAAATATAAATCCGAAAATAATTTTGTTGAATCACCAAAATAATTAATTAGAAAACTTAAACATGTCGAATAATGCTGCAAAAAATTTTGAAATTTTATAACAATCAGTTTGAGCATTTTACATTGTTAAATTCATAATGTTAAATTATATCCAATTTGAATTATTTTTAATTATTTCTATAGATTACTACTGATTCTACTCAATATGTCATCAATTTAACTAAACAATTAAACAATTTAAGAGAGAAAATGTATTAAATATGACTTAAATTTACATTATTATTTACTAAGTGTATTTAATATAAGTGTGTTATTTTTAAATTAATGGATTGATTTACATTCAGATATTAGATACAATATTTCAGCAATACCATTCTTTCCGTGTATAAACCATACATAAAAAGATGCATATATAAAGTTTATAAACAGAATGGATGTACTTGTACTTGTTATTATACTTTTACTGTTCGTGATATATCCTGGCGAAGGACATAGGCAGATATTTATAGTCAATTTTTATATTATAAGAAACCTTGATTTTCATCATCGAAAAAATTTATTTTGATGATGAAAGTTAAGGTTTTTAGAAGAAATAAGAATTTTTGAAAAATAACTTTCTAAAATCTTTGGAATGAAATCTAATTCTAAAGGTGGCCCTTATATGGTCAATAATGCTGTCAGTATTAACAGTACTGATAATATTACTAATCGTGTGTGCGGTTAATATTGATGGACTGACGGTGATCTGGATTTTGCTTCTCAAGCATCAGTATCGCTTTATTAGGATTCATGTCACGGTATGTCGCAGTTTAATAAATGACGTAAAACTAAAATGAAATATATTGTCAATAATACTGATTGTGTAAGATTGTAAAAATATTAATACACACTGCCAGTATTATTGATTCAATATCACTGATTAGTATTATCGATCGTAGGGTCTTCTTAAAGAATAAAATCTCATTCTTAAAAATTGACAATTTAGTCACTCTTTTTCAACACTCAATTATCACTCTTTGTCACTTTTTAAAATTAAATTCCACTCCAAAGATTTTAAAGAGAACATCAGCTGGTGATTGCAGATGATTTAGCTGATGCACCAGTGAATTTGCATCAGTGTAATATTTAAGAGTTAAGACATTACTTAAGACAGTCTTGGAATAAAAATGGACTATGGGCGGTATTCATAATCTTCTTATTTTAAGACTATTCACTTAAAAAAATGATCTTACAGTTATAACGAAAATTATCTAAATACGAAAAATAGCTAAAATAGATAAATTTCTATCAAGTACTGCGATATTAGATATGTATTGCATCTAATCATATAGATGACAGAGCTAGAATTTAAATTTGTGCTATAAATTCTATGCGTATAATACATAATTTTCAGATACAAAAAAATAGCTATAATTCCAGCTGGAGTAGCAAAATATTTTTTACGTGTTGTAAGTAATATTTTAAGATGCTAATAAAGATGCAACTCTGATTGGTTCGTAACATCTTAAAACCGTATTTACGACAGTCTAAAATATAAGAATCGACTACGAATATCAGCCTACGAATACTGGCCATAGTCCTCGTGCCGATCACCGTCACCCACGAGCTCGTCGTGCGCGCGGCCGATGAGGCCGATCCCTGACCGCGGCAACGTCGATCGATATATCGGGAATGGCAGCCACGGCAGGGCCGCGCGTCACGCTAAATGTATGCGCAGCAACATACACGGGGCCCTGCTTGGCATACACCTTGGCAATTCGATTACCAGGCCTATCGTCCCTCGTAATAGAGACCTCGTTACCGATGTAAACGGCGATGTGCACCGCGAGTCGACGCAGCCGACGCGAACCGTCGAGTTACACGGAACGTCGCGAGCGCCGCCGCGTCGCACGCGCCGATGGAAGTGGTCGAATCAACGACTGGTCAGACGTAGCGTCTACTCACTGTAGGCTGACACGTTTCACTTCGATCATCGGCTACATCGTGGCGACTCTCTTATAGTCAGACCCAGGAAAACTTTTCCCTATAACGTTGTATAACGCCAATATCTAACATATTTTTACCGTCACGTTTAAAGAAAGTAAATCTTTAGAATAAAAAAAAATAGCAATGCAAGTATCACGTCATATTTCTTTTTTTTTTTTTTTTAGAACAATAATACAAATAGAAATATAGGCTCTAACGAGTGGATCTTATAGAGTTTAAAAATAAATTGCCATTTTTTTTTAGAAATAATAATAATAGTAGTAGCTTTATTAAATAGCACTTTCTTTCATTAAAATGTAAACTTATTATTTTTCAACATTTTTTCAAAGGTTAAAGTACTAAGGCCAAAATGTCACGTTGATATAAGTAATGCTAAGCCAAAAAAAATCGCTAATCTGATTATTTAATTCAAACTGTCAGTGGAGCTTTGATTTAATGTCTTTGATTTAATTCTATTCTTGATCACTTCTGTTCTCCAGTCAGAAACCACGAATAGAGTTTGCCTGACATATTCTTGACTGACATCGAATGCCAAACTCGTGGATTTGCACTATTTTAAATGTATCAGTTGTGCTTTTATGGATATATCATTACTCCCACGTTACGTGCCAGCCATTATCTTATTAATATGTATCATTATAATGTACGCCCCCGTATGCTTCTACGACTTGCTTACGTGTGTTATATTTACGGTAGCTAAGCCCGTAGTCCTAAAGAATGTCAAACAGTTTATCGTATGCAACATCATAGCCGACACTACATATTTGATTATCTTAGATTTTGAAGATTATCGGAACTCGTATAAATAACAAGTCATTATTTATGATGTAGAAGATAATCACCACAATAATCGAGCACAATGGAAATGTCACATATTAGATTTTTATAAAAATTACAATTTCTTCGCAGAATTCTGAAAATCATTCGCCGAAAGTTTGTCAAAGTTTGTGCGCAACCACGTAATTCAACGTAATTTGATATATACCACAGATTTCTTCACATCATTCATCTCAAGACGAACAATCGCGCGATGTGATTTAATCCTATTAGTTCAAATTTATTATACGATTTATATTTATTTATGACCAATATGATTGAAAATATTCTAAAAAATAAGACAATTTTCATAAAAAGAAGGTCTTCCATTAACAGATAAAATTAGAAAATTTTAGAGAAAAACATTTCCAATAAAATATTAGTAACAAAATGAGTTACGTTTTGACCAGCAGGATGAAAAAAACAGCTAGTCTCCAAATGGCAAAATATTCACGTGGAAAAATAGAATAGATCTCACAGTATCTGCAACAAATTTCTTTAATTGTTTAGAGAAATGCAATAGTCTTTCAATTACGTTTAACATTCGAAACTTTGACAAACGGAGTGCGACAGCTAAGTTTGCACAAGTCACTTTGATGTGGAACGAATTACGTGGAAACGAACTGTTTAAACAGGAGTCCGATTGTGTGCATTTTGGAATGAGATGAAAATTACAGAAGCGAATAAATTCTGAACTAGAATATTTATGTAATTTCATTGATCAACACCTAGTGAATTTGTTCACTTTTATAACTTTCACCTGGTTTCAAGATACACACAATCGACTCCCAGCTCCGAAAGACGAACGAGAGAGAGAGAGAGAGAGAGAGAGAGAGAGAGATATGTCGGAAAGATATAAGAAAAGAACGAGGTGACTTTCGAACGATCTTGTTGTTGCCTAGGTGGAGGCATACATGACGTACACTCGAGTTGACACTTACGGTTGAGGAGGTCGAACACTCTCCAGCGTAGATAGTCACTGCTGGGAACGTAAAAGAGAAGCGCAACGTAGCGATATGGAGAGAAGAGAGGCACTGCGACGTCGAGAGCGGAGAGAGAGGGAGGGCGCGGGGGCGGGGGCGGGTTCTGGGATACCTCCGCGGGCCTTGCTCGAGATGTAAGGGTAGCACAACCGAGCACCGTGAGACGACACACTTAAGATATACACTTTCACACCGACGATGCAGAAGAAGAACGACCGACGAGAGACGTGTGGCGCTAAAATTCCGCCTCGCGCGATGTCCCTCCACCTGCGTGTATATACGCGTGCCGCCGTGTATACACGCGTGTACGGCCCCTCTCCGTTCCTTCGGTTACGCCACGAATTCCGTCTTACTTATTCCTTTTTCTTGCTTCTTTTTCTTCAGCCTTCGGGCGACGATGGCGACCACGCACGACGGCTGATACGAGACGCTATCTCTTTAGTTTCGAATGATTTTCCCTTCTCCGTATCTCTCGCTTCACTTTCGTTTCTATTCTCTCTCACTGTGATAGGATCTTTTCCTTCCCCTCGTGTTCTTCTTCTTCTTCTGCTTCTTCCTTCTCCTCCTATTTCTCCTTCTCCTCCACCTCCTTCTCCTCTATTCTTCACCGCAGCGGCAAGGACCCGCCCCGTGTCGCGCTACACGAATGTGTAGTGGATGAAAAGAGCGTAAAACTTGCTCTGCGACAACATTATCCGGCCGGTTATCGGTACCTCGGTTGCCTCGTCATTTCGTCCCGCGTTCGTTCTACTACGGTCTAAGCCGCCCGCGCGCCGCAACAAAAATTGATCGCGTTGCGCGCGACGGTCCCTTCCTCGGGGGACAGGCCCGTCGACGCGGTCGACGCGTTCGTGTCCGGCCGCCGCGCGCCGCGCGCCGCGTCGTCCGTGTTGACGCGGGGCTATTCTCCTTAACACCCCAGGTTTCGTTCACGTAAGCGTCCGCTACCACTTCTCTCGGTAGTCTCGGCGCCGTTCTCCCGCGCTTAGGTTGCGCCACCCTTGGCTGCTTTTTAAGCCGCCGTGCCACGCCGCGTCGCGCAACCAGTCTTTCTTTTCTCCACTCCCTTTGTTCCTTCCTCGGGAACTCTCACGGCTCTCTCACTGCCGCACGCTCGTACATATATACACATACACACACACACGCACGCACCCACACACTCCACGCGTGCGCGCGCGCGCACGCGCGTGCATACGCTCACGGACACGCGGCACCACAGGCACACGCACGCGCGCGCGCTACCACACACACACGCGAAATCGGACGTGGACGGACACAGCCGCACGCGCGCGCACACGGGAACGATCGTTCTCTTTATTCCTCTCTCTGTCCCTCTCGCTTCACAACCCTCCCTCAGCGACCGCGTTCCTTCTCCCTCGAAGCTATGTCCTCCTTCACTCTCGCCCACTCTTGCCTCCCCTTCTATTTTTCTCCGTCTCTCTCTTTCGACCCTCCTTCGCCCTCTCCCTCGCACCTCAGTCGCCGTTGGCGCTGTTCTGCACCCCTTCGGCGTAGCCCGACGTTCGACGTCGTCTTCACGTCTCTCACCCTCGGAGCAACGCGACCGGCACGAAGGGTCGCTCGCTGGTTACGCCAAGCCCGAGGCTTTCGCTCTCACGCGAGTTCCTCACTCTCTCGACGAGTCCACCCTCGAACTCTCTCGCTGGTACTTCGTACCCTCCAGATTCCTCTACGCTATGCGTACTTCGTACCGCGAAAGCGACTCTCCTCGCTGCCGACTGTCACGATCAGTCGAGCCAACGCGGACCGTTACTGCATCGCCACGCGCCAGTCTTTCGCGCAGCGGACTCCGCGGAAACTAATCACCCCGCTCCACGCCCGCTACACCTCATTCGCGATCCGCTACGCGAACTAACCCCCGCCACCTTCGTCGACCACCCTGCGCTCTGTAAAGCCGCGTCACGATTCTGAGTCCGCGCCGAGATCAGCGTCGCGACGATCCCTCGAGGACGATTCGGACTGGCTGGCGGGAACCGAGGTGACATTGCGATCATCACTGATCATTACCGCCGTGAACGGAATTGTGGGCGGGAGGAAGGGGGAAGGTAGCGATTTTTTTTCTTCCTTTCTTTCTTTTTCCTTTCCTTTCGAGAATGCGAGCCTTCCCCGTGGCATAGCGACGATACCACCGAGACGGCACGGGGCGAGATCAATGCTCCGTTCAGGGCTCGTAAGTGCTTGCGTGGTGCGCTTCCGTAGCACAGGATGGATCAATGAAAACGTACCCCTCCACCTCGATGTCGTAGACGTGGCCCCGCGCCACCCTTTACCGCTCCGCGACGGAGGGAAACGCGGTACCATACCGCGCCACTTTTACTACCATCGCCTGAAAACATTCACCCGCACCCTCTACGACCATACCCGCGGGCTTCAGTAAGCTCGTCCGCGAAGTTTATCACCGCGTTGCGGATACGTTGCACCGTGCACGTCTTCGTTAACTCGATACTCATTTGTATGTGATTTGTTTCACTCCCAGGGTAAACCACTTCTCTCTCAAGTCTCTTTTCAATTTTGCAAATAAAATGTACGCTTAAATACGGAGCACATTAATATATATGTATAAGAATAAGAGATTAATGGAAAGATGAATTAAAAGTCAAGATATAAATTAAAATAAATGCATAATTTTCATATATTTGCGAAAAATATAAAAATATGTGAATACACAGAAAATACAGTGAGATATATCATCATAGTATGTTTAATACTTTAATACCAAACATAGGGAACAAATATTATAAAGAAAATTATTATAAAATGTAGTACAACTTATTATAAGATATGTATATTTCGTAAATCTCGTGCATACAATCAGCGTTCAATTACAAATTACCTAGAAAAATTCGTTCATTCGTTACAAACTAACATATCATTCTCTCATAGCATATTTAGAAATAAATGTGATTGCTCCTATTCTCTTTTTTATCAAGTGTCAACAAATAACATATCCTCTTAAAATATTAAAACAGAGAACTAGAGGAGTATCCTAACATTTCGCTAAGCGCTAATACGTTATGAGAGAACGAATTATCACTCACACTTATCACACTAATATCAGATCCGAGCTACTAGTCGTGTAAAAATATATGTGTTGTATAAATATAGGAATATCTCTTTGTGAAGAACAATAGTTGTGTAGCGATGTACCTAAACGTACACGCGACATACGAATAAATCACATGGCACACGAACGAGTTCATCGATTTAAATAAGCATTGCCATGTCGTTTCGGCATTCTGCGAATGCAGAGATACAGGCCAGTGATTATCATAATGAGCAAAGGGAGGCCGAGACCAATCGAGATAATCATAATGACTAGAGAAGAGAATCTCTCCTCGGGTGGTGTGCCGTATCCAATCATGAAAGTCCTGTAAAATTTAAAATGCAACATTTTATTAATTCAAGAGATTGTAGAGAATTATAACTCGTCATTAAATTTTTAAAATTAAATACAAGACTCTTAACAACAGTCTTGTAATCGACGACTCACCACGTCAAGTAATTCGTCTTCTTGTAAAAACCATCTCCTTTTGAGCCCAAGGAAACCATTATCTTTTGTAATAGAAGATCCACAGTTTCTCCATAATAACAGTAGAGCATCGAATTTTTAATGCTTGTATAATTGAACACGTGTTTCGGTGGATACTGGACTGTCTCCGTGGAACTGGTTACATCGCGCGACGCGCTAATGTATGACACCGGCCGCCATTGTAAATACGATCCAGCATTCAGCGCGCCGTCCTGTTCTCTGTAGGGTGGCGTTCTAACTTCAACAACCTGAAGAAAAGCATTAGAAGAAAAGTTAAAATAATATTTTCAATCAAAACATAGAAGCGATGACATAGCCAAGAATAGATTGTTACCTCGAATATACCCGGAGTATGCTCATCGTCCAGACTCTTTTTCGGATCAACGAACATCAGTACTTCGGGATCGCCACCGCCAACCACGAGCAATTCAATAGCAAATCTGCTACGAGCAAAAGTCTGGTTAGTCTGGATGTGATCGAGGATGATGTCCACTTGCGTAGAATTCTCCGTGTGTAGCATATGCGGCACCATGTCTGAATGATCAACAGTACAGAATCCTCGGAGCTGACAAACGAACGAGAAAGATTTTAGAGAAAGGTGTGCCACGTATATCACAGAGGACTAAAAAAGCCACAAATATACATAGAGTGTCCCAGACGTGACATCCTTTAATAGCAGATTTCTAAAATCATTTTAAGATGAAAATCTTAATATCAAAATGTCGAAGTTACAATAGTTTTTAAATGAGAAAGATATAACATTAGTCATAATTAAAAGCTACACAAAGTAAAGTGTCTAGAAGAGAATTGATACTCACTATTGTGTCATGTCTGAACGTACAAATTTTAGATTTCACTAATTTTAAATCTTTTTCATATTTAAAAATTACATTTTGGTATTAGGATTTTCGTTTCGTTAATTTGCTATTAATTGAAATCTGGGACACCCTGTATGTTCAATACAGGCTCAAAATGAAGTTGGTTCTCGCTTAACTGAGCCGTTGAAATTATTTTCACATTCATCTCTATGTACTACCGATATTTTCTCTTCAATCCTGCAAAATACTTTACCGAAAGTTTTATACTCCCGTATCTGCTGATATTCTTAGCTGTATCGTGATAAGAGTTACCCTCCATATCCAGAGAGACGAATTCGCTATTTTTCAATAGAGACACGAGCCGCCAGTTGAAATACTCGGAATGCAAAACGTTCGTATTAATGACGTCGGCAGTGTCAATCAGTGCCGTGTCATTTACATCGTTGAATTCGATAATCTGTAACATAATATATTTAGTATTATTCAACGTGCTATATATAAACGCTAAGGAATCATAACAGATGACAAAATCAGGTCACTGATGATAGTTTTCATTCGGCGATTAAACCTACATAAATCACAATTTCTACAGTCACAATTTCTCTCGCATTATTGTACATTAACGCGCAATAAAATTAGCCGAATTAAACTGTAATGTTGTCGATACTGACGTGTCTCCGAAATTTCTGTCAAATGCACCTGATCGATATACGATGCGGAAATCTGTTTGCTCACTGCTGTAAATAATTCCATGGTTTTGTACACGATTATTTAATAATTCTGTCAACTAAATAAGGTGTACAGTGTACATTAACCGTCAATCGTTAATTATATCGCTTTACAAAAGATTAATCCTGCACTCAATATCGCATAATATTTATTGAACGAGAAATTTATAATAATGTTCTGATGATGCAATAAGCCGTAAATTGTTAGATGTTTACATAAAATATTCGTATTATTTTGCTATTACAATATGCTCCAGTAAAAATCGTAATGAAAATACGTATGTAATTTATGTAAGAGAATATGTTTGTATCTACATATTACGTATGTAAGATACGTATGTAGATACGAGCATATTCTCTTTTCAAGTAGAAGACACTCGTCTTGCAGAGAGGCTTTACGAAGTGGAGACATTGTGAAGTGCGAAGGTTTAATTAAGAAACCGCGGATGTATTCTCTCTATAGTCGACAAGGGAATGTGATGAGTAGATTTGTGTCACTCACTCGGATTACGTCCGCGTTTGATGGACGTGAATTCGAGCAAGTAATAAATCATAATCAGAGTAATATTGTATTTTTATATGCTATTTAAATTCCTATTGCGTGCACAGAAAAAAATTTATGTAAATCTTAGTAGAGATTTTTTTCAATGGCACTAATTAAACTTTTACAGTAAATAAATATTTACTAAAAAAATAATAGTTAATTCAAATTAATGATTTTGTATCAAATAAATATATATTTAGTAAATATTTAGTTAGTACTATATATTCAAATATTTATTAAAATTTAGTACATATTTTCAGTATACATCTATGTTGTTGCATTTTTACATTTTCGTTAAATTTTTGTTGAATTTTACAATTTTGTTGAAACGACTAAAGGCATCTATTAGCAAAATTTTATTAACGCATTAAAATTGAGCGCTCGTTTCTGCATACTTTTTGCCACTCGCTTAATAAGCATCTTGGAAGAATTAGCAATATAATTGGTAATTTTAAGATTTATGTCCAGTTCTATCAATGAATTAACTTTAATTTTGGTTTAATTTACTCTTTATCTGTTTCTAGTTTTTAGAACTAAAAAGAGATAAAAAAATTAATCAAATCGAAACTGTAATTAATCTAAACAATAATTAGTGAAGTTCAATTAAAAACTGTTCAACACAAATATATATTAGGATTGTGTTTCAAGGTCGATAAATAATCGGCGTACAGTTTGCTCGAACTGAAAATTGTAAAAATTACATAAAAATATTATTAAACACGAAGACCTGAATAAGTATGACTTTTTGATTTATTTCTATTGAAAATTGATTTATATCTCTTCCGTCTCTTAATACATTTTACAATAATTGATCCTATCGATGAAATGAGATAAATTAGGTCGTCGACTATCAGTTCAATAAACTCACGATCAACTAGCCATTAAAAGAATTCTCGGGAAATTATCTTGTTTATATCTGATAATGAAATAAATTATGCAACATTGTCGATGTAATTGTCAATTTTAATAAAAAATTCAAATTACCCACCAATATCCGCATTGGTTCTTTTAACATTCAATTTTTTTAAATTTATCCATTATCAGATTTCCTCTCAGAGTCATCATATTTATACAATGTTTTCAATTCGTTACCTTGTTTATTATCACCCCAAAGGAATAGGAGGGTTTCTCCGAGAAGACAACCGAGTTCTCCCTTCTGGCGAGATAGTCGTCCCAGGTGATGTTGAGATAGGCGGAGGGTGACGTGATGGCCAGCAGAACGGATGGGGTGCCAATGAAATCCCATAGGTAATGCAACGTATCGTTGGGGCCATCGGCTCTCAAGTAGAGTGTCGTCACGTTTCGCTCGCGACACGGGTCACCGCAATCCTGGTTCACCCACGACCGCAACTAAGGCAGGATAAAGCGGGCGTTTTATGCAATGTTGCAAATTAAACGACGTCGTATTAACGGACGGATGGCCTAGATCAGTGACGGATTGTACGGCAGGCGGCCTTGCCGTTCCTAACTGAGTCCCCCGAGTCGATTATTATCACACGAAACGGCGTTGCATCGTTACGCTAATGCGGCTGCAGGCTCGTATCTGCGAACCGTGAAGTGACGAAAGTTACGCGCGTAAAGTTTCCCTCCTATTATCTTTTTTTTCCCCATTCTGAAAGGAACTCGCGAAAGTACGCGCGATACACTCGGCTATTCTGTCACGACATTTTCTCCACGATTTTGTGGGAAGGAATATCCGAAATTCTGCCATTTGCTGAAGTATCTAAAAACTTAGCTAAATGCAGATTTGAAAATAATTCTATTGGACTTTTAAAATAATAATCGATTCAGAGCGGAGTGGGTAATTGTTTTACTTGATCGAAACATTCAACCATATAATATGAATAAAGAATATTTTTACGCAAGTTAATTAGCGTTTCAATTACTTCGCTAACTCTGATTAGCTTTTGTTTAATGTTTTAAATAATTACGTAGGATAATTGGTTGCTAGAATGTCAAAATTTTTTGTAGTATTATTATCATGTTCTATATTATTATTTGGATGGTCTACAATCAAAATACTTTTAGATTTAAATGTTTAGATGACTTGGCAAAATCATTCTTTCTGTATGTCACACGCCAAAATTATAAATGTATAAAAATATCACTCATATGTTTTAAAATAAATTATCCCCAACACATCGTATCGATAGAACGGAATAGATAAAATAAACACGCGATAGATTTCTTTGCTCCATTTTCAAACGCGTTGTATCTAGGCTGGCAGTTGGCTTTTACGCTTATTTACTAATTCACGCCTAGGATCGATAATCCAGTTCATTATGAATTTAAGACACTAGGTCTATATGAGGTACAATCGTATCGAACAATTCCTTCTGAACGCCTTAAAACATTAAAAGCAATTTACGCTACGACGTTGCTTACAATTAATAAACTCGCTCTTTTTAACGTTATACTGCACACATCGATAAGATATTATCGCGAATATCGGGATATATTACATATTATATAATCATTTGATAAAAAGTAAAATATAGAAAGATAAAAATAAAATAATTAAAAAATAACACACTGAGAAAAAAATTGTTTATTTGACTGAAATTATTTTTCATCTTTAATTCTGTGAATGGAGAATCAGAAAATATATTATATTTGACTTAAATACATATTCCAATGAAAGAAATAAAGACAACTAAATTAATTTAGTCAAATAAACAACAAATTAATAAGTCAATAAGCAATTAATTTAGCCAAATGAACCATTTTTTCCTCAATGTAAAAAGTATAGAGTCCTATTATTAATACAATTTTATTTTATTTACTTAAAATATTACATTACACTTATATCTTTTATGTTACACAAATTTTCTGATTATATTTTTTATCATCAAACTGCCGAAGCTCTAAATTCTAACTGATCGAATTTATTGTGTCAAAGCGTTGTATTACTTGCGCACGCCGACGCAATTGAAATTTGAAACTCAAGTTGAATGAAAAACATGACACCGATCCACGTCCGCGAGCGATTAATCGTCCCGAACGCTCGCGCGTTTATTTATTTGACGCGCCGATCGCGCGATTCACGATCGACCGTGCCCTTCGATCTCGAGCAATCTAGGTCGCGTCAGTGCACTTATCCGATCAGCCGTTAATACGTATAAGTGTGCAGCCAATTTATCAATAAATCCACCTGTTTGACGTGACAAAAGAAATATCACGATAAGTCGAGATTTCGAAGCGCACTCGACAGTCCACGCAGAAAAGGCAATAAGGAGAAGGTGGAGGGGGACACCTCGTGGATGCAAGTCGAGGCAACACGCCTCCCAAACATTAGCGATCCTTTGTCTTTAAGATTGCAGTTCTTTTCTCAGAGAATATTCTGAACTGATATACATTGTCGGAATGAGTTGGAGTGAAACAAATATAGGGAGCTTTCCAGCAGAGGCATAGAAATCGACAAAGAAATTATTTTTGTCTTTGTTTCTTACTGATTATCGAACAAGAACAGAGAATGAATCTTGTGTCAATTTGTGTCTCTTATTTTTTGTTTTACTCCAACTTATTACACCAATTCAGAATTTTCTTCGAAAAAAAAAAAAAAAATAATAAGTCTTATGTCCATTTTTATCAATGCAATTTAATTTTAATCTCGGTACAACCAACTTATTTACTTTTATCTTTTTATAGTTTTATTTAAAAATTAGAAAAAGATAAAAAATAAGTCTCTCTCGAACCGAGATGGAAATTAATCTGTGTTGATAGAAACGTGTTATTGTGGTCCATACAAACGCCAGACCGAAGGTTGAAAGTCGATGAATCACATGCACGCGAGTGGTTCGTTTTGACGAGGCGCAAAGCTGTCTCGTGGATGACACGGCTGATTACGCGGCTAATCAGTCCTCTCCGGGCAAAGAAATCCGGGAATCCGGAGCTACTTGTACTCACTGTTCGTTGCGTGGAAAAAACGGAGTCGGCTAGTGCGGCGACCAGCAGCAGACAGAACGTCAAGGCGCTGGCCATGCCTGCCGTCGCATAAGACAACGACGATGTATAAAACGCTCGCAACTCACGCTTGTCAACGCTGACGCCGTTCGCAAACTGACTTAACTGACACTACCGCGATCGCGTGGGAACACGCGGCTTTACTTCGTGGGAAGCAAGTGGGAAGCCAGCGCCGTCGTGGTTGCGATGGGAATCAGGCGACGTTCAGACGCGAATGGTAATTGTTGTTTGCTCGACTGGTACATAAAATCGTCAAATCGGTACATAAAATTCAGAATTATGCGGCATACTCGTATATTTCGAGTTTACGTTTGCATCTGTAAAGTTAGCGACGACATTCTATTAATATGAAAAGAATAATTACAGTTCCAACAGCGCTATTCACAGTTTTGCAGTTTTACATAAAAATAAAAAAAAGGTCCGTATTTAAAAAAATTTTAATTCAGTTTAATTTCTCGCAAAAGAAATTATCGAGAATTTGTTTACAGATAAAAAAATATCGAGTAATATAATATTTGCATAACAATTTTTTTTATATAAGTAAAGAATAAATGCATTTTTTTCTCTTAAGTTGCACCAATGTTACTTTGATTTTAAGTGAAACTTAAAACTCTCTCTATCTCGTTTTAAAAAGAGACGGGGACAAAGAGAGTTTTAAGCTTCGCTTAAAATTAAAGTAACGTTGGTGCAATCGGGCCTAAGGAAATTATAACCTCACACACACACACACACACACACACACACACACACACACACACACACACACACACACACACACACACACATACATAAAAGTTTAACATCAAAAGAATTCAATTTCTTTAAAATATGAACACATAATAAATAGGATTCTTATGTAATTTCATACCTTTTAAGAAAGCAGATTGGAAAGTAACATAAAAATAGAAATTTGTTTTATTTAAAAAAGCATTCTAAAAATGCATATTTATTTGTGCTTATTGTGCATATTTTGTACATGTCTGCAAAAAATATTTGCATAAAAATCCGATGTCTGATAATAAAAAATATAATATCATAAAGGAGTCATGTCGAATGATAAATGACAATTTAATAATAACTCTTCTTTCGAAATAAAAAGTAAATTCATGATTTATGAATGGAGTTTGGCATTACGAAACCGAGAAAGAAACTCTCTCAGACTCGACCTGCGTGAAATTTAAACAATGAGTATTCGAGTATTAATCCAACTTTATTACACCAATTTATATAATAGATATTATACATTTATATATAGATTTTTTTTTTTTGTAAAACGATATATTATAATCAATCATTACCAAAACTTACCTCTTGCATCTATCGATACCATTATTCCTGTTAACCAACGTCTTCGTCGCCAACGTCTTCAGGTACCCTCATCTTATCCTCGATGAGCGAGACATCGAAAAATTCGCCGCATATTCAAGGATCATACTCACCCAAGGATCACACTCACTTGGCGATTAATTCCCTACGTCCTCCTC
>NW_011627335.1:162504-361660 GCF_000204515.1 Acromyrmex echinatior | reverse complement strand
GGAGAATTTTTAACGTTGGTGAGCATTGTAAATATGTAATATGAGCCGCCTTTCGCGCCGAGAGAAGGAAACTCGTACCCCATTGGCCGTCGAATTCCGCCAACGGTGGTGGAGTTACCAAGCCTCGGCACATTATCCCGCATAGTCTCATGTACAATCCTGCTTTATGTACGTATACAAAGTGCCTTCGTCGGCGCAGGCCTTGAGACGTGTATTAAAATTCATTGTATCCGTGAAAAAAATTCTCATATCGCCGCCGCGATACAATCCGACGTTACGCCTTGCCGGGATCGGAAGCCGCTCTCTTTGTGTCAAAAGACCGCGGATATTACGAAGTCCGCGAGATCCTTGACAAATTTATACATCATATTGATTATTAATCGACGGACGATTGCAAATATTCTAACAATCCCGCCTATGCAAATACTGCTCCACTTAAAACCGCAAACGTGTTGTGTTATTATGATGAAAGAAAAATTACAATTCCGTCGAGATATAATTAGAGCTATAGATGACTAATCTTGCAGATACTATTTCCTAGCAGTGTGGAAAACGCGACGTGTGGAAAAAGTTCTTGTAAAAAAAATCTCGAACGAGATAAGACAAAGATGCACCCAGAAAACTTTCTTAGAATTAAACATGAAAAGAAAGGCTGGCGTTTCCGCGCGATAGTGCGGAAACAATACAATGTCCAACAATACCTTTTTATAACTCTTACGCCCGTTTCTACCAATGTATAATCTTTAATCTCGGTTCAACTTACTTTTCATCTTTTCTAGTGCTAGTTCATTTCTAGCGACATATATTAAATTTGATTTAATCTTTATCCTTTTCTAATTTTTAGAATTATAGAAACAGGCATAAGAATTTTTAAAAGGATGAGGAATAAATTGAAGAGAGATTAAAATTAAGATCTGTTTTTTGTAGTTAATGTAGTGTACATTTTTGAAATTTAAAGTGAAATAGATATATGTTTGATATTGGCGAAAGCGAGAAAGAAAGTTCTAATGCAGTTTAGTGCAGGAACGAAAAATAGATCATTAATCTATGTTGATGCAAACGGATAATTATCGTTATATCATTACGCAGAGTCTTTATCATAATACCTACACTGCTGTTAAGTGTTACGGAATACGGATACAGTATTCTGATTCTGTAATGCTTAGCGACAGTATCGCTATCGTTATGTTATCGTTGCATACAAATTATACATGATAAAAAAGCAATGTAATGACAATACAACGATAAGAAATTGTCATTAAGAGTTACATCTGCTACATAATTGAAAAGCACAGGCAACAGGAGCAGAGAATAGAACAGAGGTTTCAACTTACTTTTTAAATTTTTTTAAAGTAATCTTTTTAATTATTTTAAAGGAATCTCACTGTAAAGAGTCAAAATTGAGCCAGACTTGGAAAAGAGACAATTTACTGCTAAATGTTTTAAAGAATATCGTAGAAATCATGCATAACAAAATACACAGTTTCTGATTTGAAACCTGTTATTCCCTGTTCCTGTGCTTTTCAACTGTACATTATATTTTACAGAATGTAGACACAATGCCTGTATTCTGTAACTCTTAACGACAGTGTCGGTATCGTTGTACTGTCGCTGCGTATGTATTATACATGGCATCTCTCTGAAACTTTTAGAACGAAATGTCACTCCGAACGGTGTATAAAATCTCACTCTTAAAGATTGAAAATTGAGCCACTCTTTTCCGGCACTCTTTAAAGTAAAATTCCACTTCAAAGAATTTAAAGAACAAAAAAATCTGCCCAATATACGACCAGTATAACGATATAACAAATTGTCTTTAAAAATTACAGAATACAGGCACAGGTCGCAAAAACGAAACGAAACGTAACATAATGCGACGACGTCGAACTTCGTGTTGTCTCGCACGCTGGCGAACCGACCCTTCTGCGGTACTACAAGGCTTATAGAATTCGCGGGGACCGACGCCGATCGGTTTCACTCGAGACACCGGGTACAGCTGGGGAAAGAGAACGTGCAAAAAGAACGTCGAGCGCGCAGACTGCGACCTTGACCGAAGCGGTGTCCGCGCGCGAGGCAAGGCGAGACGCGGCGAGACGAGGCGAGGTGAGGCGAGGCGAGGCGAGGCGAGGCGAGGCGAGGCGAGGCGAGGCGAACGTATATACGTGGTGCGGCTGTCTAGCACGTCGAGGGGTTCCATTGGGTTCCATTCCCTTGGCCGGTCTCGTCGGTCTCGAGCCGATTTCCTTTTCGATACGGACGACTTTTTTCATGTACTACTCCTTGCCGTGGAGCTGACAAACGCCGGAACGGCGGGTGTATAGTTTTTCCCCCACGCAACCAACGAAAAATGCGAGGATTTTAATTTAATTATCCTCTTATCTTACCCGTTTCCATCAATGTAGATTAACTTTAATCTCGGTTTAACTTACTTTCCGAAACAAACCTTTTAAGACTGTAAACGTGAATATACAACCATACTGAGAAATGAAAGCCTTAAATAAACAAGCTGGAGTCTTTAGTACTCGAATAATCCGGTGTGACTTTCAAGTACATATTCAATCCTGCAAACTGTACGTCGAATTTTATTTTTAGAAATGCAATTGTAATTTGAAGCAGTTTAATAATATTGATGTTCACAGACGTTAATAAGCATTTTAAAATCTTTAAATAATTTTATTACGAAAAGTATTGCCTAACTTACTTTTTAATTTTCTCCAGATTTTATTTTATTTTTTTTTTATCTTTCTAAGAATGAGAAAAGAAATAAATGATAGTAAATGATAAACTAAGATTAAAATTAATCGATATTAGTAGAAATGGACATAAAAAATTGGAAAAAAAATGAAGACTAAAATAAGTTGAACAGAGATTAAAATTAATCTATAATACATTAATGGAAATAGCCGTTATTCGTGTAAAAGGAGACACATATCGAATTTATGGAGAAAGAGTAATTTCTTTATGTCTTAAGAAAACAGTGAAATTATTGGTGCATCGAGAATGAACGTCATACGTTGCTGTGCACTTGGCAACGGCGTGCACTTCGAAAAGTTGAGGAAACGCCGTGGGAGAAATTCTAGACGTTCGCGCACGCACGTTCCGTACAAACGTTGCTCACGAAGCGCAGTTGGGTTCGGTAGAGTTTAATTACAGGAAGTAATTACATCGGGAGGAAAGATGTAATTAATCGAATCGGTATAGAAACAACGGAGTCTCTCGCGCGTGGCTGGCATGGTGATGTATATATAACGAGAAAGGGAAAATGAGGGAGAAATACTCGCCACCCGATGAGTCCAGTTACGAAATTTCAATCCGAATCGGCTAAATTTTACAGAAATCTAATACCGACTAATTTAATAATTAATAAAGACAGTAAGTTCGTTAATCTAAATATTAAACACTGTTGTTCAGTAGGTACTTTTTAATACTTTAAGTAATTAATCTCATACAGCAACATTGCTTGAACGTCGCAGTGTTGCTTCAATATTGCTGAAAAGCTGCAATATTACTCGAATGATAATTCCATGCAACATTGCTGCATCGTTACTGCAATGTTGCTGGAATGATCTGTGCTGTACGAAGTAATAAATCGGCCAATATTTTTCTGAAAGAGAATTTACCACTTATAATTAACGAGTCGAGCCAAGGGAGGTTTCAGTCCGTCGTCGCTAGGGCTAATGCGTCTGCAGAGTCGATCGCGAGGATTCGCGCGATCCGTCTCCCGGCGAGAAGAGCCACAATAGCGAGAATACTCAAGGTCAAGATCAGTCTGGGCACTCCCCTTCGCGTCTATCGAGAGAGTCGCTCGGCGGCCGCCCCCTTCGCCCGGATGAAGTCTGGGTCCGATTTTTCCGAGATCGACTTCGCGAAGGCGAAGGCGAAGCGAGACGAGGCGAAGTAAAAGCCGCGGTTCTCGGACGCACGCTCCTCGGTGACTTCGTGATACGGCGCTGAAGGTCGTCGCAGGAAGTCGAGACCCGCGGGAGAATAGAACCGTCTCGTATGTACCGGGTGGCGCGAACGGAAACAGGTTTCACCTGCGCTCCCTACGATCGTCCGCTTCACTCGCGTTCGCGCAACAAAGATTTCTCCATAGATATTACATAGAATGGAAATCCCTTATTCGATCTACCCTCCAAGTGTATAAGTTGAGACAACAGAAAACGCCGTCGAAAAAATGAAGTCGTGCGCGTACTTTTACTTAATTCTGTATAAAAATTCTTATTAACGAGTAAATTAATATTTTTATAAATCCTTATCCCTTTCTCTGTCGTCAGAATTCAACGTGTCGATTGCTATCGAGGATTAAATTGTTTAATGTCTAAAATTATTCTACCAGTGTAGAGTAACTTTAATCTTAGTTTAATGTACTCTTTCACTTTTTCTAATTGTTAAAACTGAAAAAAAAAAAAATAAAAAGTAGGTTGAATCGAAATTAAAGTTAATCTACATTAGTAAAAATACATAGCATAATTTATTTATCTAACTCTAGACACAGTCATCGTATTTCATTCATTATTCGGTGGTTATCTCGGTGGATCGTTTTATACAATAAGTATTCAGTATAAGCGTTAAAGTAAAAATTGCTGCATGACTATTGATTTAATGCATACTATTTCAAAATTATAAAGCATCAGAAACATGAAAATATAAATGGCTTAAGAAATTGCAGAAGAGAAAAATATTTTTTTTTTTTTTTACAATCTGTTCTAAAATTTAATGTATCAGAAATATGAAAAGAGAAATGGCTTAAAAAAAATTGCAGAAGAGAAAAATATTCCTTTTACAGTCTTTTCTCAAATTTCACAAAGAGTAAAGCACAACTCGTGTGACTCGATACTTCGCCCGGCGTACTCCAACATTACAACTTCTCATCACGTTTGAAATCTGAACTAGCTTTACCGAGAACGAACAAGAGAAGCGATTCCTATTCACTTCGTATATTTAACGCCTCATATATTAAACGTATATGCTTATCCTGTCTTATCAAAATTTATACCTTGCAACCGCGACTGCGAATTGCAGCTACTAAAGTCTCGTTTCGCTGTTGGCGACGATTGGGAAGAAGGAGAACACTCGATCTTGCACTACCTTGACATATAGGACGATACTCGTCACCCTTGCACCTAAGGGCATTACTACGAGAGCCAGTACTGATAGATCACTCGACATTGGCTGCGTTCAGCAGAGAAAGCAATTTTACAACCGTCGTAAAATACTTCAATATGATTTAAATTGTCTTGCTCTTAGTTCCTCACTGGATCTAAATGTATAAACTAATCATGTTAAGGAATTAATTTACAACGGTTGTAAAGTTAGCCATTGTCGGAGAACTCGGCCCTTAGCGCTAAACGCAGACTTGCGGGATCCCTCGCGGCGCGCGATGCAATATCGAGTAAGGCAACCGGCACGCACGCACGCACGCACGCACGCACGCACATTGAAACGGTGGCATCGGGCGATCGGATTCGAAGGCGAGTCCCGCGATAATTGCAGCCACAGCCAGCACGACGACCGAAAGACCTACGACTGCACTCGCCGTGCAAATTCGCGACGCGCTGCGCCGCTCGTTGCTGTCGCCGCCGCCGCGCTGTTCGTCTCGTCCCGTCGCGTTGCGTCGCGGTCGCTCTCGTCGGGACGAACGAAAAACGGAACAAAGAGTCTTCTTGCGGGCAAGCAGTACCCGCCGGTTCTCGGCCAATGAGAGGAATCGGCACGATCGTCCGCCGCACCGGCCGGCTAAACGTTCGACCGGCTGCCGAGCCGCGCCGCGAAAGGGACCGACTGGATTCGCGAATCCTCCGCGAAATGGAGGATAGTGGATCCTTCGCGAGAAAGGAGCGATCGAGATTATCTTCCCAAGAAAAAGTCCCACGTAAAAGTCAACAAAAAGTCAAAATGATTTTTTTTTTATTCTTAACATCTGCAGTAAATAGTCAAATTTTGACTTTCATGACGTCAAAGTAAAGTCATTTTGACTTTCTTTTGACTTGGGGTGTTCCTTGGATTTCCAAGCAGTACAATAAATCACGATTAATGTCAAAATGATGTGAAAACCAACCTAGAGACCCCTTCGTAGAGACACAATTTTCCATATTATTAGTCCTTTATTGAAAATTTAAATTAACCCTTTGTAACCCTTTGTATTTTTTGATCGTGAAAAAAAACTATTATATTAAGTACATACTTACTTAAAAATATATATCATATTTATTACATCCCTGACGAAAATAAAAATAGAAATCTCTTTTACGTTTCGTTGTTTCAATTTTCGCCTCCTAGAAGCTTCATTTATACTTCTGTCACTTTCCTTTAACGTTCGACTTACGCTTTAATCTTCATTTTCGCCAGGAAAATCATGCGTTACGTAGAGTTAAAGTAAGTAACATAAGTAAGTTTGATAAAAAGTCTATGATTTTTGAAAAAGATTTTGTGATTTAAAAAATCACTTTATCAAACTATCCTCATCAGATGCTATTAGAATCCATGGCAAAACTTTTGCGAGAGAATCGCGAATTGCGAAGGAAGCAACGGACTTGACGCCACGAAAAGTTACGTTATCGAAAGTGCCGGCGACTCGCGCGATGCCATTCCTGCAAAATTGCAGGACACGCTCGACCGCGTCCCCATCGCGCGTTGTGCATAATGATAAAAAGTCGACGGCGACGCACCGACAGGTGGGACGTCACGAAACTACTCGACAAAATTGATTGATGCGATACCGCCGAGCGATACCATATAGTTATTAATTTAGTTTATCATTCTGCAACGTTATCGAGCATACGAGGCGTGACACGAATGTGAGTCTCGCTGAACGCCACTTTGAATGTTAAAACGCTAAGCTACGAGTATTATCGACAATGGTTGTTTGTAAAAAACTCACAAACGCACAGAAAAACAAATTTGTTAAAATAACTAAAAACTGATTCAACAAAATAGCGAGTATAAGTAACCATATTTGTTGTATATATAAATAATTGCTTACAGACATGATCTCTTTGTTGAACCATCCAATTTTTTTTTTGTGCGATGTAAAGTCATCACGTATATTATAATCGTTAAATCGATAGGAGAAAGTTCGCGAATCGTTCGATTTAAGTCAGCCTTTCCCAAGCTCTTTCCAAAAGAAAGAACGCCCATTCTTCTCGGCACTAAATCGACCATACCTACGTGCAATATTTAATCCAACAGAATATTTCTTATATCCTTCCTTTCGCAACCGGTAACCCCCGAACGAACGCACGCGAGAGAAAACTGATGACTACTGCACGCTCCAACTTCTCTATACGTCACCTGTTCGTTCCCCTCCCAGGACGCCGAGTTCCAAGAAAGGGCTCGACGCCGCCCTCGGGAAATTCTGCCTTAGACGTCGTCGGAGTCTATCATTTTCCAAGCTGCGATATCTAGAAGTCGAGGCTACCCGCGGCACTCAATGTCACTCTGATGCCAAGACCGATCGCGAATTCGTTGCCAGCGCGACAACGAAGATGATCTTCTTTTTCTTTTTAAAAAATTACCTGGCACCTGCCTTGGGGAAGGCAATATGGCCAAAACGGAAGGGCGGAAAAATATAGTCAAAGTCTTCGATATGTAGAAATAAACTCGAGATATATATATATATGAATACAATGCACGGTTTTGGCTCGGCGGACACTAACAAAAATTCCGGATGACGAGGACGATGGAGACAAGTGAGACACTTGTGACGCGTTTATTGCACTCGCGGCCTCGACCACGACCGTCGTCGTCGCGACGTCAAGTTCTCCAAAACGAGCACACTTCGACGGACGTTCCACCGCCATCTACGGCTTCTCTCCTCGTCACTTCGCTCTTCTGCCGCTTATCCCGTCGGCAGGAATCACAGACAATTAATCATAAAAGGCGCGCGAGGGTTTCATACTGCAGGTATCCTACACGCGTATCGATGATGGTGCCTCGGGACGGTGCAGTGGTGCAGGAACGGACGACGCCAGTGCTACGACAACGACGACCGCGACATGTAGAAAAAAAGGGATCCGCGAGATGGGCAGAACGAGGGGGAAAGGAGGAAACGCGGAGAACCGGTTCCGTGGAGAGTTTGGTGCCCCTCGACAACTCGACGAGCGCGATCCGAGATTCGCCATCGTCATCATCATCGTCATCGTCATCGTCATCGTCGTCGTCATCGTCGTCGTCGTCGTCGTCGTCATCGTCGTCACTGCTGACTCGGTTCGGTTCAGTTTGACTTCTCCTCCCGCGAGAATGCAATACTTCTGCTCCGGTGCACTACCTACCCACCTACCTACCTACCTACCTACCAACCTACCTACCTACCTACCTACCTACCTGTTCACCCTGCCTGACTGCCTGCTTGCTCCTCCTTGCCCGCTTGTCCGCCCATATCTGCTTACCTACCATCCTACCTGCCTGCCTTCGATGGCTTCGACCGCGAAGGGGGCCCTCGCGGAATTCCTGGCCGCGAGACTCCATCGCTTTTCACGAAGGAGGCACGAAACGAGATGCGAGCTGCTGCACTCGCCTGGATACAGGGATGCAGTCTCACAGGAGATATTTCACGATGGCTATAGATGCAACTCTCGCGATTTTTACCTTCTGCATGCACGTAAAGAACGTTTCAACTTTTGTTGAAGTTTCTGCACTGAGAAAAAATATATATATATATTCTAAATTTTAATAAATATTTATTTGAATAATACCAACTATAAACATTTACATACTTACAGTAAATGAATATTTATTTAATAAAAAATTATAATTAAATCAATAATTTTTATACAAAATAGATATATCTTTATATTTAGTACATATTTAATTGGCACTGTTTAAATAAATGATTTATTAAAACATCTTTATATTATCGCGAAATTTAAACGCGATTCAAACGTAGTTTAACTTCAAGTATTATCTATTTCTTTATTGCATTCTCTCATCTAGATGTAACATTTGAAGAAGCGAGAGCAATTTCAACGCGACGCAAAAACTCTCTGCGGTTTTACGGTGCGTAGTAGCGAGGCAAAAAAAAATGGAATAAAATTGCATTAAACCGGAGATTGCAAAAGTCTAGCGTATCAAGTATCGTAAAACTTTTCTTTACTCTTTAATCTGTCCTCACTAGAGATTTGTACTTTCTTCAGTATTCAGCCCTGAACCAGTTTTAGATATATCTTTCTATCTATCTTTAATTTAAAAAGAAAAAGCTCGTTTATTTTTAATTTAAAAAAGCCAAACTGATTGAGGAGAGGAAGAATAATTTTGTATCGTAAGACATTCATGTTCGATCTACGTTAATCTCCAACAATATCCCTCAAGTCGATCGAACGTATCACAAGCTGTAATCTCAACATACCGCCCTGACATTTTGATGAATCCCGATGAAGGATGGGCGCGACGATACGAACTTTAATGAGCTACAAACACTCGAGTCTCCACGCCATAGAAGAGCCGCGAAGAAGAGATAAACTGAACTCAAATACGATATGCAAAATGCCGGCTATACAAAAGCCATCGATTTACGCGTCGTCGACGAGTGACGAGAGGAAAGCAGGACGCAGAAACGTTGCCTCGTGATTTCTTTGTCGCGGGATGATAAGCGCGTATGTATATGATTGCTCGTTACTATTGTGGTTGCCAGCCGCGAGAACACTCTGAAAAAGGTTTACTAAATCTTAATACATATTTCTTTGAATGGTATTAAGTAAACATTTAATTATATTAATATTACTCAATAAAAAAATTATAGTTCAATTAAATTATTTTTTTATCAAAAAAAAATATACCCTCTAAACTTTTAGAGTGAATTATTACTCTCAAGAGTGTGAAATCTTAGAAAAAGATATTAAAAAATTTATTTGTGAAAAATATATTTATTTCACCGAAATAAATCTTAAATACGATGAAATAAAATTTTATTCCTAACAAGTAAGCCATCTATTTTATTTTTTTACAGTTAATGTACATTTCGTCACAATCAATTTTTTTCATAACTAAGAAATATCGAAAAAAACGTCGTGAGTAACATTTGCTTCGCAATACTTTGGCATTTTTCTCTCAGTGTGAGAGATTCCACTTCAAAGAATTTAAAAAGAGAGTACGTTATATTTAGTGAATATTTACCTAGAGCTATCCGAATAAATATCTATTTATTAGAATAAATAATTTAATAATTTTTTTCAATATACGGATCGGCATGGAGAACCGATCGACTAGGCGGTCGACAAGCCGGCTTCGTCGGCCCCGGCACTGACCTTGGACGTGCAAGCCTTCGAGGATTGCCAGGCGCGCTATAGACGCGAGCTGCTTTAAAAGCAGCACGCCTCGTTCCTTTCGTCGTCACCGGGCGGTGGAGGAGCACAGGGGTGTACTCCCGAAAAAGCTACCACCAGGTTACTATTGTTGCAACTGCACTCGCGATGACGCGACACTGCGCGTTCACCATATCTCTGTCCGCGGCGACCGATATTCTCGTTCCGAAAGTAGAAAGGATAAGAAAAATTATTTGTGGAGATTTCTCTTGCTACTCTAAAATTGTTTGCCAATGTCGATTAAGAATTATAGATTATGTGATTTCTCTCTAGTTATTTAATTTAGAATATTTTCCGAAATCTTGCCGTTAAAGATACGTAGATTTATTGTTTGTAAAAAAATAAAGAGAGATTCTTGTAAAATAAACATAAGATAATTGATTATTATGTTTAAGATGGTAAATTTCAAGATCACTTTAAACTGTGTGCAATTTTCGCGTCAAATTTTAGTAAGGTTTTTATAATATTATTTATAATGTATTTTGATATATATCAAAATACGTCTGTCTATTCTGTGTCTGAATTTTTTTGTATTACATAAAATTATAAATATAATTCTATTTTAAATTTTAGTTGAAATTATACAGATCGTCTAAGGTGCCGATTATATAAAGATCGGCGAGCACTTTTGAAGAGTAAAGCATATATATTTTCTAAAATTTTATTAATCATTTAATAAACTAACATAATTGATAACGTCATTAATGTTATGAATATCATTATGTAGTTTCTCAGATACAGATTATTTTATCAATTAAGATTTTTCACTTTTTAGGCATCGTATTTTAATTTCTTTTGCGAGTTTATAAAGAGTCATGTGGCCTATAAAAATGCAGTGAATTTAAGAATACGAGCTTGAAAAAATATACAATTAAAGAAAATACGAGGTATACCTCAAACATGAGTATGTAGTGTCGACTTGGTACCAGGTGCATCCTGATTCAACTACACTCCTGTGAAAGAGAGTGCAGGACGAGTTTCTAGCAACTTCCACTGAAGAATACAAAGTCACAAAAAGTTCTAGTCATGCTCTCATCCGCTGTCCGCCTGCCGGTAACGATAAATTCTGTCGAAAAAATTATTTGGAACATATTCATTCAGAATAATCTACATGGAAAGAACGATTTTACTAAAGTATCTAAAAATTTAGCTACAGATACAGATCTGAAAATAATTTTGTTGGATCATAAAGATGATTATATATGTAAGATTTAAGCTAATCGATAGAATCCTATATTACTTTGAAACTTTTTACATCATTGTTTATTAAGCTTGAATGTCTTATATATTGGGTCATTTAAAAAGTATCCGCGGTTTTTTCATTCAAAAATTGAACAAAAAACCGCGGATACTTTTTAAATGACCTAATAATTATTTATAACATAATAAAATTATTTTCAGATAGAATGTTAATTATTTATAAAGTGAGCTTCTATGTTACGAAATCTCGATTTCATAATTTTGTATTTTTACACTATTTTATTTTTCGCCCTCGATATTTGACATTAAGTTATAATAAATTTAATTATATGTCACAGTTTTATAAAACAGAAGATTAATGCTACGTCATATTGATATTTAATATTAAATTAATTCTTGTCAAGATTCTATTTTATATCTAATTAAACATATTTATCAATTCTCAATCAATAAATAAGAAAGAAATAAAAAATATCTCTTAGACATAAATGAGATAGAAACAACATTGAATTATTTTCCATCTTTTATAACTACGATAAATATTCATAAATGTTATAAACAAAAATACGTTCTCTTTATTATAAATTATAGAACATCGATTTATGACATTAATTCTCATCTTACTTTGTATCAATTAATTATCGACGAACCTAATCATAAAATAGAAAAGGAATATAAGAAGTATTACAATTTTGTTTAAATATAAACGAGAATGATGAGATTGAATATTATCTAATTTTCGATAGCCATAAACGTTTATTACAAACAGAAACCAGTTTCGTTCATTAGAAAGAATGATATTACTGTAACAGTACTTTCGCGCGAAGCATAAAGTTGACAGGATATTGCGTAATCATTACCTTCCTCACATTTATATGAGGTTTATGTTGTTGCCTAGTCATTGACGTGTGCTATTATGACAAATTATTCTGCTCGCGCTATGACACTTCCTCAAATCGCTTATCCGCAACGAGATCTCAATCCGAAATAATATCGTGCAGCGCATTTTTATGACATCCTCGCACTCGAAGAAAAAGACATACTAGTAGGAACTGCAGAGGTGACGATATTATACAAGTTTGATAGTTGAATATGTTATTTTAGAATTGCATTAATGATAAAATAGTTTATTCAACTATGTACATAAATTCTACATATAAAAATTGTATAGTTATTACTTTTATAAAGTTGTTATTATTTTTCTCTAATAAGGGAACACAAGTATAAATCTCTCGAGTATAAATACTTGTTCCTATTTTATTAGTATAATTTACAAATTTCGAAATGTTTCCTATTAGAAAAGCTACATTTTGTTGAAAAAGTAACAATTGATAAAATAACATAGCAAATAATATACATGTATGTAAATATATTTGATATATATTTTTTTTTGCTTATATTGCACAGTTAAGAATTATAAGTGAATTTTATTTATTAGTTACTTGAATAACTTAAATAACATATTATCTATATATTTGACATTATTTTGAGATTTACATTTGGGAGTATTCCCTTATGAGTGAGGAATAAGTAAAATATTAGTCAATATCATACATCTATATTCAACGCTGGATGTAAAATATATTTTCTACATGCAGCTACATTTAAGAGAGTCCTTCAGTTGCACATCATTTTTAGGTGTCGCAAAATATCTCATTAATCTCTGCCTTGACTTCTGATGACAGAGAAAATTTACTGATTGAGACGCATCTGTGTAAAATACACAGTAATAAGTGGCGATTCGCGGCAAGATTAATGATGTTGCGAATGCTAGTCATCTTGAGATTTCAGTAGTCATTATGGATTCTCTCATTCAGTTTGTGTAATCCTCTTGTCACTTATTGTCAGAAACAGTTACATTTATTAGACAGGTGTTACTATCGGTAATCCTTCAGCTATTCAGAAATTTTACATATTAGATATGCCTTCTAATCTATTTATCAATTATTCACACATTTTATATGGATATATCTCTTCTAATTTATTCATGGTTCTCAAGAAGGAAAAGTACAAATGTCATCGCAAAGTAGCAATGACCAACAATCCAGTCGCGATACGTAAGTAAGAGTCGAGAGATTTTCCATTGATCCTCGTTCATTTCTCGCTCGAGAAATACAAGATTGATACTAAAAGTACCAGCATTTCTTACTCACTAAAAGGACCAAGTGAATTATTATAAAAATTAAAAAAGTGATAAAAACAAATTATTTAATTAGTATAAAGGACATATCTGGTTACTGAAAAGTAAAAAAAAATTTAGAATCCTATCTTTTATATAGAAATGTAATATTAATCTAAAAAATAGAAACTCTCGCGCGGTCAATAATGACCACTCGGCACTTCTAGTATTAAATAAAAGGGAGAGTAGAAGAAGATGCAGAATTCAAAGCGAATTCAAGTTCACGAACGGCAGTATATTTACGTTGAATTAGATTGCGTTTTGCTTTGAGCTCACGCATTGTAATATCAGAAATATTGTATATAGAAAAACGTAAAGTAGTAAGACATAAACCATAAGCGAATTGAGACCAATCACAATAGAGAATGTAAGGCAACGATGGTTACGTTCTCTACTCTGATTGATTGAACTGCTTGCGTTTTTCCATGTGTTTTTGGCTTAAGCTTTCCATTCCGCACAGATCATTCCGGCAATTGCAACGTTTCAACAATATTGCAGTAACATGATAGTATAATAAGACAGATGAAACATTCACGTGGATGTGCAGTAAAAGAATGAATTTGGACCCAAATTTGATTAGCTGTTCCACTGTGTTATCTCTATTGTAATATTTCACCTGTCTTATTACAGCGTGAGTCACATTGCAAACGTTATAGCAACGTTGCTGCAAGCTACTATATGGATTCATTTTATCTTCCTTCCCTACGTAATGAGCGATCAAGATAGAACGAGCTTACGGCGTCCAGAGAAAACATCGCTTTAACTCACGCTGAAATCTGCCATCTGCGCGGCATCAATCTCGCGCGGATCGGCAATCCTCGCGGGCAAGAGGAGCGTCTTCTCCGCAGATTGCGAGAGAAGCTCCGCTGACGAAGCCGAGAGGACGGCACGATGGTGAATCGTTTCGCGCCCGCTCGCGGGCACGAGCGTGGAACACAATTCCTGGACGGCTGGATGGAAAGTTGGTCTGCGTGCTGCCCGCTGGCCGTGCCATAGGAATTTAAACGGGGATATAAGTATAAGAACGCGGAGACGGGGAGTCGTTCGCGGTAGTGTGAAGCACAAACGCGCCACAGCACCACACCCAGCGTGCCCACCGTCGCGACAACGAGGGACAACAATAGGATCCCGGCCATGCGTGTCGCGGTGATCGTGAGTACCCAGCGAGGCGTCAAAGTGTTGTTCTCCAACCGCGCGCGTCCCTTATCTCGGTTGCCGATACCACCCCCCTGTGAAAATAAATCAAATGTCTATTTCGTAGATTAACTTAAATTTTGATTTAATTTGCTCTTTATCTTATTCTAATTTTTAGAACTGGAAAAAGATGAAGAGCAAAAACTGAGATTGGTCTACTATATACATTTGGTTTTCCATTTTTTATTGGTGTAATTTACAAATTTTTAAATATGTTATAATAATATAATAAAAAAAAAATTACATTTTACTGAAAAGCAAGAATTGATAAAATAACATGGCTGATAATACATACAAATTCTGATATATACCTGATATATTTTGTATAAAAAATAAAGTTAATCTAAGTTGATAGAAATGGATATAAGTGAAGAAGGATTAAATACGGTCGAAGATAGATCTTGGTGTCTACTAATATTTATATGTAAATTTTAAATACATCTTATATATAAACTGCGTGCCATTACTTTTAGATTTGAAATTCAATCATAAACTGAATTAAAATAATAACATTACTAATTAAATTGATTGTCAATTATTTATTAATAATGTAAAGAGCATCTTAAACACTGTAAAAAATTTACTGCGAAAAATATCCGCGAAAATAACTTGTTTGAATTTCTTCAAAATCGAAATTAGTTTTGCGAATGTTTAAATATCTTTTTGTTTCTCTTTCCTTTTCTGTCCAATTATTTTTGATGCATTCCTTATTTTTCTCGAGCATCATGTTTTATATTTTTCACATAAAATCAGGTTTTTAAAACCTTTTCATAGAATACAATATGGAAATATAATTAAGTGGAGAAAGTTTTATTGAATGTTTTTAATTTCATCCAGGAACTCAATTATTTAATAATATTCGTAGATTACAGTAAATTGAAAAATTTTTGAAACACCGATTAGTTTAACTACAAAATTCTTATCATTTTTTATTTATTTATTTATTTTTTTGTATAATTTACTAGTTGCTTTTTTATAATTATTTCTTATGTCTTGTTAGAGATTATTTTTTATAACGTTTAATATAATAAATTATTATGCTTATGCAGTGATATCTTTAAAATTATCTCGTTAATTGCACATGTCTCAAAATATATCTGTTTATGTATTACCGATATCATATTACTTCACGCAATCAAATCTTGCATAATACATCTATTGAATATTTTAGTTATGTAACATGATATTTTATTACAAACATATCATTAATTAATATCTGTTGAGTCTCCTTTTCAAACCACGACACGAAATAAATTATATAACGACAATAATTTTTCTTTCAATGCGATACCACAAATAATAATTAAAAGTAACAGGTTGTTCGCCTTTAAAAAGGAACATATGATTTCTTTTACTCACTGCGGTCATTTCTTCTTATGTTTTGTTATTTTCGCGCGTATCGTCGCATCCCGAATTATGTCCGCTTTCTTTCACGTACGGCTCCACCTGTTCCAATCACTTTCATCTTTTAACCCTCAAGTGGCACGGCGAGATTCCAGCAACGTGAATGTGCCAGGATGTGCGACGGATATTTGAATACCGGCACCACGAGTCTGTCAAGCACGCAGAACTTAAATAATTCTCGTGCGCTTTTTTTTAAGTAAAATAATTCAATTGACGGAAAAGAGAGAGGGCTGTTGCAATTCAGTTTACACAGAGAATGCAAATATATACATCGCGAATACTAGTTTGCCATTACGAACAAGTTTTAACTTGTGATTTCTTCAATACTTCAGGGAAAAATTATTAACTAGATGCATTTATCGAGTGTTCTCTCAAGCGACAACAAACAATATATTGCATTGCAAATTATAATTTAAAAAAAAAAGAAAGTTTTATGAAAAAGAACTTGTTAACACTTTAATTTTCTATGAAAAAGCTACTAAATTTCAATAAAAAAAATAAATAAATAAATTTGTTTGAGTAAATATTTACTAAATGTAAACATATATTAATTTGATACAAAAACCATTATTTTGATATGACTATTTTTTTATTAAGTAAATATTTATTTAGTGTAAATAAATATTTACTTGGTACTATTTAAAGAAATATATCTTAAGATTTAGTAAATTTTTGTTCAGTATATATATATCTGAAAAGTAATCAGTAATTCTTAAGCAATTGAATCGACCGCTTTTATCGATCATTAAAAAAATGTTATTGCGCAAGACCGATATGTGAATGAAAGGGCGGTTGACTTGCAACAGGAATAGGATAAGGAATGCTTTGTTATTCCCCTCGCTAGATTCCGTCTGACGACTGATCAGCCCTTCGTTCAGCGAAAAGTGGATCAGGACGGGAATTCGCGCGTCCTGATCGACATTGCGAAGACCGAAAATCAACGAGTCTGGCGAGCGCGAGTGAAAGCGCCCGACAGGAAAGTCGCGGACAGATTATTTCGCTGTATTCCGCGTAAACGAGCCGGTACGTGCGTGCTCCGACTCGGAACCAGCGTTAAGAAACGAATTCACCGACTTAACTCGGCTTGCCCACCTCTTTCGTCTCACTATCCGTGCATTCCAACATGGACTGCATGTGTTAAAATCTACTTAATGCGCTATTTCTAGTTGATATGGCTCGGCTCATGAATCCATTTTTAGATATCAGTTAGATAAAACTAATGAAAACTTAGTTTCACTTTATATGAACATAGTTTGTGATAAAATTCTGTTTCCGATTTTATGTGCCCTATAAAACTGACTTTACTACATAAATGATCTCTAAATCCGTATTAGAATGCCGGGTAGAATTTTATTTACCGTGTAATCTTTCGTGTAAGGGAAAATGTTTGAATAATTAAGATACATATATGGAATAATTTTAATGAAATATTTAAAAATTTAATTAGATACAAATCTGAAAATAATTTTATTGGACTATCAAAATAATTATATAGCTTAATCTTTATTAGAATGTTAAAATTTATGCAGCATGCTCATCATGCTTGAGTTTTATACACAATTATTTTGATAGTCTAATAAAATTATTTTCAAACTGTATCTATATAATTTTTAGATATTTAAAATTCATTTTTTTTCCCCTATATATAAAATATATAGGGAAATATATATCGAAATATATTTGACGTATAAAATTATATAAATAAAATTATGTTGAAATTTTCGCGAATTTTCAATCGTTCAAACTCCAAAGTAGGTTTAATGCTTTTAAAGAATTAAAATACATCTCATGATGTGTATTCTAATATATATATACATACTCTCTAAAACTTTTAAAGTGAAAATCTCGCGTCAAAGAGTGAAATCTCAGTCTTAAAGATCGAAAATTGAACTACTCTTTTTTTAAGATTGGATTAATTTTCACTCTTTAAAATGAGATTCCACTTTGAAGAATTTAGAATATATATGTATGTATGTCTATTAAAATATCTGACATATAAAATTATAGAATTATATCTTGAATTCTTGGATGCGAATTATAAATTATTTCAAATAAAATGTTTTTAACAAATTTACTTCGATTAATGATAAGGTAGAATTAGATTTGAATATATCATAAATAAGCCTAAAGAAACCTAAGCAAGAAGTCTTTAGTCTTAAAAAATATTAAGCAATAAGCAATGAATGTTTCTGTCGCCTTGTTATATCATATTACGAGACAAATGAAAATTATTACTTAGTGATCTTTCCGTCGTTTCACGCGATAATGGCAAATGGAATTAATTCAATTCTGCAATGAGAATAACGATGAATGTGAAACAGTTACTTTAATTTCCATTGCAGTTTCTACTTTTCAACGCAACGCACGTATAACGTCCATCTACTTTTCGCACTTCCCGTCCTCAGCGAGCCGGTTGACGCGAACGTCGTTTAAATGTCATGCCGATTAAACAGTTACGCGCGTTACTTATATGCGAGATGCCTGCATGCGGTGCTTACGACTTAAGGCCGAATCGAATCACTTTCTCTTTTCTCTTGAACGCGAGACGCAACCGATTTTGCGTACACAAGCGACCGGCACCGCCGGTGCTCGTAATGCGAATTGCAAACCGGAATAATACCGTCCGATCCGGAACGTGTTTCGCGTAACGCGTTACACGCTCATGGCGTTGCCGTTCATTGATTCTACTATCCCGATATCATAATCTTTATTTTTATTTCCATAACGATCGTTATTATTAGCATTATATACACACTTAGCTTGCGCAGCTGCACAAAAATGCTCGTACTTAAATCTCCGATGGAATTATAGGTGAAAACTCGGAAAAAATTAACGACCGCCATTGATATCCGGTATATTTCATTATTTTTCTTTGGAGAAATCACGAGACACAAATTGTGTGCGGATAATTAGAGCTATTTCAAGAGCGCGGCAGGTAGCAGTTCATTATCGCGTTTCCTCTAAGAAACATCGAAAATATAGTAATATAACGGTAACATGCGATGTAGCAATCATCGTAGTTAATTATTCTTTTTTTCACTATTTTTTTTTTAGTATTATGATCATCGATGATTCTCGTAACAACGATATGTCTTTAATTAAATCGGAATTGTCAAAATTTTTCTATAAAAATAACTCCAGAGAGAGAGAGAGAGAGAGAGAGAGAGAAAGAGAGATTTAATTAAATATCTTATATTTAATTAAACTATTCTTAAATATTTAATTAAATATTTTAGATTTTGTTTTTGAGAGACAAAATCAATAATATCATGTATATATATATATATATATATATATATAACAAAAAAGAACGAATTTCCACAAATTTTATTGGCAAAATTAAAAATAATTATTATGCGGATCATTGAATTGTCATGGTTTAATTTGAAGTACAGAATCTTAAATGATAAAAATGTGTCAACATCTACCCTTAATTATCCTTTATTCCGTAATAATTCCAGAGTACAAATGTATGACCAGAAGATTGCAATTGAGGAATGAAAAATAATACATAATTGTATAATTAAAGAATAATTGTATTATTAAAGAATAACGTATCGATAAATGTATAATTTAAGAAATTTTCCAGTTCTTGGCGTGCGTCGCCGCGGTTTGCACGACACAGACTCAGGATGGGCCAAAGGGGGCATCGATCCCGATACGAGCGAATCGTTATCAAAGATTACCTTCTCGACCAGGCGGTACCGGACCGGCGTTTCCCAATCGATTTCGTCGACCGATCTCCTTCAAGTAATACTCTGAGCATTAATAATATACTTATAGGGACATACTTAGGAAATATTATACTTAGAGATGTACTTAGATAATAATATTAATCATGTATAGATTGTATAGCATTCAGAAAAGTTTAATAGAGCAGACTTTCAGATTTGCTTTAATTAATTTTAATAAAATTCTTTTCTTATAATTATCTATTCTTAAGTAACACATCAAAATTTTCGTGACATGAGAGTTGACTGATCTATCCTTCAAATAATATCTTAGTCATCAATCATATAATATCGGAAGAATTTAATGAAAATGAATAAGCCTTTCAGGTAGGCTTTAATAAATTAATTTTATTAAATGTCTTTTTTGAAATTTGATAAATGACTATCTATGACATAGTCCGCGAAATCTCTGAAGATTTTTTATTTTTTTCAACGATATATCCATTGAAATATGACCTTGTTGGAAAAATTAGCTGCAACGAATATAAATAAATCGCATACTAAGTGTTCGCATAATCTGACTGCGCGAGTAAACTATTCGAGCTATTGGAAAGGCAGGAAAACCAGTTTGGGCGACGCGCATATCTATTCGAAAGATGCAGAATATAAACCTACACACGCTGTTGTTAATTAGTCTAAACGAGTCTTAAGTTTCGTTGCAACGTCCGCGAACATTGCACCAAATAGGAAGCGCGAAATTATCGACGTGTATTTAAGAATAGCCACAGAATTACGCAACCTAACATATGATTCTATCGCTTCTGGACTGCAGGCATGCAAATTGAACAAGAAAGTCCGAATACCGTTCCACGTGAGCGGCTCTGTAAGTATGTAAATACATGTCTAACGTTGTAAATGGTAAAAAATAAAATATAGTCTTGGCATTTTCACATATTCCACTTTTTGCATTTTCTAAAAAGTAAACTACTACGTCTCATTAAGTGTGATCAATATAATTTAAGCGACTTAAAAATGATTAAGTATCTATGAGAGTTACATGTAAATTTCCTTGTAACGCGTAAGCACATTTAATCGCTAATTGAAAAAAATCGCTAAAATTCTAGACCCCGGGGAGGTCCCGGAGACGACGCGCCCGGTACGTTCCGTCCTCTCCGGCCGGTAGCCACGCCTTCGTTCACGCCACATGTGAAACCGGTGAACGAGGAACCCGAGGAGGAAGAGAATCTGTCACGCGATACCATCCGCGAGGATGATGACTCGCGTGACCAGAGTCAGGAGATCAGGAGCCAGGATAGCGTGGAGGATCTAAGTGAGGAGATACCGCGAGCGGCGCCAAATCCACCCAGGGCACCTCCATCGGCCTCAGGACAGTTGGCGTATCGTCCACCTCAAGTGACACCATCGAGTGTCAGGGTGAGTCCCACGACACCTCCGTCGCCCGTTCAATATCGTCCGACACCTCCGCCACCGCCGCCTATCCAATATCGCCCGACGCAGAAGCCTACGAAGGCCCCGAGGAAACAGATCATCGACGACATCACGTTTCAGCAACCAATCAAGCCGCCGCCCAAACCGGTGAAACCGTCTCAGGCTTACGAAATTCGCGGCAAGAAGCCAGTAGCTCAGGTAGGCCCGCTATAGAACATCTTCCTCGAGACCGTAAATAAACTTCTTGTGGGCTTTCCACAATAAGCTATTACCTAAGCTTATAAAATCTTAAGTCATAAAAAATTGACCAATCATAGTCAATTATTCTCATCACGTTCCGACAAGAGACAACGGATTGAAAAGAAGAATATTACTTTAACTAAAATAAGTTCTTATCTCATAACGAAATAATTTTAATACAAGTGCATGAAGAAGACCATATTCAGTAAAGGCTGGTCAATAATGCTTAATAAAATAAATAAGACTAATCTTGATCAAATATGACCTACTTCATGTATTTGTGTTTGAACATTCCTCGGTCAATTTCCATTTAATATTGGGTGCTTTCCATTTGATGACATACGTCGATACAAGCGTTGTTCTATCCTTGTTGACATTCAGAGAGTGATATAGATAGAACGACACTTGTGTTGACTTGTGTCAATTTGTGTCATCAAATGGAAAACATCCATTGTAAATAATTTTATATAAACAGGAATAAAATATGAATCGCGAATCACGCAATCGAGACATCAATATAATCTAAGGCTACGTTCCAAAACTTCCTCTTCGAGGAAAATTTTACTCAAAGTATGTAATACATGTAACGTACACTACATATATATAACATATGAAGTAAAATCTTCCTCGGAGAGGAAGTTTTGGAACGTAGCCCAAGAATATAAAAAAAAAATTGATAGTTTTGAAATTGAAAGGTGAAAGCCGGAATCATTTGACCGTCATGCTTTTTTTTTGTTTGTTTTGAGATACTTAACGTCGCACAACTTATAAACGCGATCAGATAAAACTTGTTCATGCCCCATTACGCAACGGTCTCTAGTCGAATTTATGAAATGACATGCCCGATATTTTTATGTGCTTATTATAAACGAGTTTTAAAATCACTTCGAACAATCAGAATTCCAAGTAAAATTTTATTTTATACGTTATATACAAAATATCAATAAAAAATCAATGGAATGTTTGTAAATAATAAAATATATCTTAAAATGCATACATTAAAATATTGAAATTATAAATAGGATTGTATTCTGAAATTCGATGCAAATTACAGATCTTCTAAAATAGGCTTTAATGGATTGTAATGTATCATATATAGACATCAGTAAAGAGAAATTTATAAACAGGATTCTCTCTTGGAAAAGATTTTCCAATGTCCGACATAAATAATATTTTTGTATATTTTGTAGATTATTAGGCGATACCGGCACGACAACGCAGACGGTTCCATCACGTGGGGTTTCGAGAACGATGATGGATCGTACAAGGAGGAGACGATCGGCGTGGATTGCATAACGAGCGGTAAGTACGGATACATCGATCCGGACGGTATCCGACGCGAGTACACGTACGAGATGGGAATCAAGTGCGACGAGCAAGACCGGGAAGAGGAAGAAGACGGCTTTGTGGATTATCAAGAAAACAAGCTAGTGCTCCCGGATGGGAAGACCATCGATCTCTCGTCGATGGGTAAGAAGCAGGCACGCCGGCCTCAGTTCCAATACAGAAATTAAAGGAATCGAGACTCGCATTTCGCACATTCGCCATCACTCCTGTCGCATTTAACGCGTAATTGTAATTCATAACGTAAAAAAATCATGCGTTTCTTAGGATAAACAACTAGAGTTAAATAAATAAATTAAGATATCGAGATATTAGCGATACAATTCACATATAATTCTATGTAAGATTATTTAGTGTAAATTAGACTTAATAAATAAAATAATAAATTGAGATATTATAATAACATTATAAATGATCTTATCTCCAAAAGTTACATTGAATTCGAGGTAATTCTCTATAATATAGCTCGTTAAACGAAATTCGTTTAATCTAAATCAATATTGATCGTCAATATTGATCATACAATATTAATTACGATAGAAATACATAAGTGACAGAATTATGTAAGTGAAACGACTTAAAATCGCGAGATTTTAATCCTATACTTAACGGAAATAAAAAAATCATTCACAAATATCTAATTCGCATGATCTTATTTGTTCGTAAAATATTAACTTGGTAAAATTCATTTGTCCCACATTGATTGAAAAGGAATCGAGAGCGAACCGAATTCTATATCCAGGAAACAACAATCAATGTTTTATTTCGTTGAATACATTTTTCGACGTTGAAACTTTATTTCGTCGATCATTATTATATATAATAATATCCACGTCAGATTTTTAACTAGACATTGATACAAGTATATACCGTGTTGTGTACATATCGATGTTGTACCTGTATAGGTTTGAACTTGAATAAAGGTAACAAAACTAATAAATATATACAGTTTACGCGAGTTGCAACAAAGAGTATATTACTCTTCGATATATTGTAACAAATTATTCATAATATAGAGAAAATCTCGTGAGCGTCAGATCTGCAAGATTATGCGTACCGAGTAACGCGATATGATGATCCGATATGACGAATGCAGCAGATATGTTCATCGCGAGCCAAGTAACGTATTATTTGTGTGTGTACATGTGATCACGCTACATTATTTTCTTGCGTCTCCCTGTACAATTTGCGCAGTCGTAACCTGCACTCTTGATCCCTCTATGTGATAGGGCTTACAAAGCGAAATATTGAACAATCTAAGAAATCTAAATGACAATCTACGAAGACTACATACGACGATAAAGGGGAAAAACTCTCAGCTTAATTTTTTTAATGTCCTTGCTAGCAAACGGCCGAAAATACTACTCTTAGATTATCATTTTACACAAGAATAACGCTCTCCATTAAGTTCATTCACCTAGAATATTCAATCATTTCTCTCTCTCTCTTGAATTTAAATTCTTTAGAGAATTTTTTAAATATTTTTTAAATATGTAAATATTTGACAGAAATCAATGAAAATTCAAAACGTCTCGTTATCAAAAACATAGGAAACAATTACTGAAGATAAAATTGACCGGTCCGATTGTGAACAAGAACCCAGAGGATTAAAATAGATCTAGCATTCGCAACAACATTCGATATCGCGCTAAAATCCGCCTGAGCATCGTCGTTTTCCACCACCACGATGCTTAAGCATCGCCTTGGTTCCAACAATAATTTAAGATACGGATTCAACAACGTTTACTTTGTGTTATGCGTATATAGATATATATATGTACACATACATCATCGCATAAATAACAGTCGATCAAAAGCAAAGACATTATTACGCGACAAACATTATTACAAAATATTAACAATCGTTGTTCGGATAAAGCGCGCACGCGGCCTCTTCTTCTTATTAGAATATAAGTTAATACTACGGCGTAGTGTAGATTATTGCCTTGTTACAATTAGAGTACAAAAAAAAAAGAGACAAAAGGAAAGTCGAATATATGTGCGCGGGCGTGGACAAACGAACGTACATACGCACGAGCACGCGCTACGCACGCGCATCGTGCGTGCCATTGACGTTCCATGTGAGAGGAACGTGCGAGAGAAACGCGCCGGAATTACAAAAAGGACTGGCCCCGCACAAAGGTAACGATATGTGTCGATCGATCTAGTCGATCAATCGATGTGGTCCATCCTACCATGGGCCCTTTTCTCTCTTGGATGTCTAATACGCTGGACTGGTTACAGTGGACACTTGTTTCGGTGTGTGCTGGCCTTGTGCCAACGCCCCGCTCTTTACCGCCTTAAACTTCAGCCAAGCGTCGTAACCGTATGCCACCATTGCGCAAAATCCGAAGAACTGTAAATAAATTTCAGTATTAAACATCAGAAGAGTATATTCGTTTGCTGACTATTTTGAAAAGAATAAAAAAAGCTTTAAACATATTTACAGCAAAAAAATATTTTAAACGATAAACATTTATATTTTTAAAAATTCCTTATTTTACAATGACTTATGTTCTTTCTTTATGAGAGAATTAGAGTGTCTTTGTCGACGTTTTTTTGACTTGCGTTGACTAAGGCATTACAATGCTATTCAAAAGATGTACTAAAAAATTCTTACCGCAGCAACGCCGAAAGCCTCTGTGTAACGCGCGAAGTCAGCTGCCAAGGAAGCGGCCAGCAAATAGAAAAGGGTCCATACCGTGCAGAATATAAATTCCTGAAATTACATGCATCAATTTGTAGCATGCAGATGAACATCTTCAATCGATAGCGATAAAAACTGAGTTCGTGCGCGGCTGAGGTTGTAAAACGCCTCTTCTGTACATCGAGATGTTACACGACATTACGATGCCTACGTAATATCATATAACCTCGGCCTTAAAATTCTTAAAAGGTCAATCTGATTATGAACGATCTTTGGCCCAGCATATACGACCACCGCTCTTGTTATATTGAGACTTCTTGTTATATTGCGATCGATCGTTCACCCGTGAGTATAAAAATCAGAGCAACGGATCGATTTTTACATTCGTGTATAAACTTTCTAGTGGGCTTTCACTCCCTGCTCTTATTACACGTGTGTATCCGTGTTATACCAGTATTATCGAATACGACCTGTTCTATATACTACTCCCTCTTATTTGCGTTTATTTTAAACGCGCCTTTGCACAAACAAAATAAAGAATCTTACAGTCAAGAGGTAGTCGATTAGCAACACGATGCGAAGCACGATCAGTGACTTACAATTTTAAGCCAAGGGATCCTGGCGAATTTCTCCACAATGTGGAACAGGTAGAGAACGAGAAGGATGCCCGTGAACCAGAAGCCGCCCATGGCCACGGTATTGAACCATCCTCCCCGGCTGTGACTGCTGTGTACCGACACCGTTATGCATATAAATCCTAAGAGATTTAGTACCTGAAAGAAGACCCCAGCATGATTATCATTCTTGAAAATTCTTCGCGCAGCTGAGCAAGCACGCATTGTGCACAAATACAAAGCGCTTCGCGGGGCTCTTATAATCGTCGTGAGAGATTTAAGAATCTATTATAGCCCGTGACGCAACTGGCCTTACACCGCCCGCTGTAATTCACGGTAGATATGCATTTTGTACACAATGTTCATGCTGCACATTTAATGAGCCAAGCGTTAAATGTCTCCTTTAATTTTCTAATTCTTGATCATTTTTCGACTAATTAATATTTTTACCTGCAAGCATTTTTTTTCTATAAATTCAGAGACTCAAATATAAGAAGTTTATATTGCACAATTTAGTATCTTTCACATTGAACTTTAATAATTAATTTAGGATTCAAAATCTCTTAATAAACGGTATACTGAGACTTGTCGAGCAACTCACTTACAAGTGACTATTAAATCAAATACTAAAAGCACTTCTCGTAAATCGCTTAACAAAATTACTGTAAAATTATACAAGCGAAGGATGAATGTGTGTCACACTCACCACTTGTACGATTTTTAGCATGCCGGGCAATGTCCTCACATATGACGGATCGAACCGTATATTGGGCTGAGTCGTCGTGGTAGTAGTCGTCACGGTGGTCGTGGTGGTGTGCTGCCCTGGGAAACCTTGATCCATCGTCTCCGGTTACTCTAAAACTGTAACGCAACGAAAACAACATGTAGTAAGTAATGGATATCTCTACTTGCTTCGCGAGTCGCCGCCACCTGATCTGATACGTACGACAGCGATTCTTTGTAAGGGTACGTCTCAAATGAAATAAATGAACGACCGAGCATCGATCGACCTGCGCGAAAGCAGGGATGAGGAAAAGATGGACCTTAAAATAAAGATCCGGTGACGTTTGTCAAACGCGAAGTGTGTTGAAGTAAATTTGCGATCACCGAGCGAATGATTGAAATGCGCTCTTCTTCTCAAGCCTTCTGCTTTCCAAAGATTTCATCTTGAGAATTAGATAAATCTAGTGTGAATAAATAAACGTATCGATACTATCGATCTTTAATTAAAAATATTTTATATCGGGAAGAATAAAGACTGCGAGTAAGTGGTATTTCTATCAATGTAAATTTAATTTTAACTTTTGGTTTTACTTACTCTTCATCTTTTTCTAATTCTAAAAATTAGAAAAAAAGTAAGTTGAACAAAAATTAATCCAGTCTGCAACCTGGCTCTTTTTATCCAGTCCAAGTTTTTTTATTATTCTAAAATTTCAGAAAATATAAAAAAAATTCAGGATTATTTTTCAATATCTCTATTATATTATCAAATAGGTTTTTGTTGATTATTTTAGGGAAGAAAACTGACTTTCGCCCTTTTCTTTATTTCAGAGAAATTTGGGAGTGAAATTTTGCTTGTGTAAAAAAACCTAGATTGTAGACGGAGGGTTAATCTATAATATTGAAGAAAACAGGCATTGGACCGACCACTTGAGATGCAAAACTATTTCTGCAGAAAAAAAACATTTGAAGGACATGCTTATGTAACTTCTGCATCGGAGATGCTCTCGTGCGAATGTCGGAGAAAATAGCACACGTTCTGATATTTACTATCCAGCGCTATTGATTATGCCCAAAGCTTGCTGTCTGTTTATAATTAAACGCACGAATTGCGATACAACGCCGTGTCTCGCAAATATACCTTCGTGTATTTGCATCTAGTCGATTGATGACTTCCTTTGCTGAGAACTATTCGTCATCTACTCCTGACAACGACAAACCGACACAATCGGCTATTTCATCGTAAACATTACATTAACTATCCATATCATCAAATATTAAACTTTATTAAATTCTTATAAATAATTATATATATAGCTTGTAAATAACAGATAGTTGAATAATAAATATATATAGCTTATAAATAACAGATAGTTGGATAATAAAGTCCTCTGATTGTAATAATAAAAAAACAGACATATGAGATAATAAAAAATTTTATATATGTTATATTTTAATATAGTCCTTAGTGATATCGAAACACTTCATACATCTTTCATACAAAACTTCAAAATATTTTTTTAAGTCCACATTTTTTAAAATCCTATTTATAGCAGTTGTTATATTCCTTTAATGATCCTCAAACACCTTGAAAATATTTCTTTATCTTTCATGATATTTTTGAGCTTTCGGAACAACATGTTAAAAACAATAATTTTCTTGTGATACGTTATTATGTAATTTAATTGGTCAAGAAAGAAGTTAAGATTAACTATTCTATCAGAATCTGGTTTTTTCGGCTTTCATATTGTTTCCTAAAACCTCAAAAACATGAAACCTGAATACCTTTCAAAGTCAAGAATATTCTGAGAAATGTGATGATGCTGATGTGATTCTGAATAGCATTTCAACTACAGACTTTAATAAATATTTTGAAGCTTTGTATCAAAGAAAGAAAATGTGTGAAGTGTATCAAAGAAAGAAAATGTACGAAGTATATATCATAGAGAACTACTTTAAAAGAGAAAATATGTATCTGAGATGTTTTTGTTTTTTCATTGCAGTCTGGAAACTTTATTGTCAGACCGTGTATATTGTCTCATACACTCTTTATTATATGTATATAATATTATTCTACTTTCTCAGACCTTTTTCAAAAACCAAACGATTGATCACATTTTTATAAAGTTCTCAATTTTATTTATGCAATTTTAGACTTTTTCTTATTTTCTTTATATTTCTAATTATAAAATAATTTTTTTAATCGAATTTTCGTATATTATTTTTTTGACAATATCAGAGAACATTTATTTATATCTTTATCAATTTTTACTACATCTTATTTTACTGATCTGTTTATCTTTCGAAATGCTCGCATTATAAATAATGCTATTATACAGGGTGTATCTGAAATAATGCCCACTAATTATATAGCTATTCCTAATAAAAAACTGAGTCGAAAAGTCCTTTAATATTTTGCAATTTGCGCAATATTTTTTTTAATCATCTAATGAGCAAAATATCTAAAATCAACATATAAGACAATTAAGATATCTTTGAGATTTCTTTAAAAAACATCTTTAAAATATTTCACAAAGACCATTGAAAGATTGTCTTATACATCGATTTTATCCATTTACTCAGCAATTTTTAGAAATTCATATTTCATTAACTATTGTGAAAATATTGCAAAATGATAAAGGACTTTTCAATTTAATTTTTTATTAGAAATAGCACTGTATGATTAGTGGGCACTATTTCAGATACACCCTGTATAATAAAATAAGACATAAATCGCAGACATCTAAAAGTTTCAGTAATACGTCAAAGCATCAGTCAACTCGATGCATACATGAAAGACACACGTATACTCCATTTAAACATATTCTTCCTCATTTCCCGCACTTAACGCTCAATTAATGTCCTCTGTGAGATTACGCGCAGGAAAGAGAGAGAAGGGGGATGCTAGTCGCTGGAGATATGTACCGCAATCAACGTCGAGAAACGGGGAAAATGAAAACGCCATCGCGGATCGATTACGAGAGCTATCATGCAGGCGTAAAAGGCGTAAACTCGTTTACGTCGACGATAACGATGCGGATGATCGACGCGTCTGGTGATCCCAAAGTTCTATCGCGACGTCACGTCACCGAAATTATTTTCCAAAAATCGTTCAACGGGATGTTATTCTAGAGCGATTATTCTACAAATCTGTTTTATGTGGCTAAAGTAGTGTACTTATACTTTGGAATTTAAGTATAATGAGATAAGATATACACTGTTCAATTCATAATTATAATTTTATTGGGTCATCTAAAAAGTATCCGCAGTTTTTTGTCACTAGATGTGTGTTGATGGTCATATATCTAGTGACAAAGTACCGCGGATACTTTTTAGATGACCCAATACACCCAATTTTTGAGTTATTTTTAATTCATTTCTGTAAGTCGCCACTGTTTCCATATATTGTTAAATTAACTAAAATTAATGAAATTAAATAATTTAAATCAAGAAAATATATTATTGGGTCATCTAAAAAGTATCCGCGGTTTTTTGTCACTAGATAGTGTTGATGGTCAACACATCTAGTGACAAAAAACCGCGGATATTTTTTAGATGACCCAATACATTTGACTCAAATTTAGTTTATTACTTACTAGGTGCACACATAAAAGTAACACGTTCATTAATATGGACGTGTTACTTTGACACTAACTACAGAAATGGATTGGAATCGATTTGCCATTGTTCCTTTAATATCTGACAGTGTTAACGTTTGACGTTTAACAAAAGCGAGAAAGAAAATTTTAGTGCAGGGATAAAACAGATCTTTTGAGGTAAAAAACAGATCTTTTCTTAAACGAAAAGCAACATTTGTGAGCGAACCGTGAAAGCGTACCGTTCGTCTGAGAGATCGCAAGCCTCTCGAAGATGCTCTCGGGATTCGGGTTACAGACCGCGGCATCCCGTTTATTATGTCACTCGAGACGCGTGCCGCGGGAATTACTTAATCTCGCAGCGTGAGGTCATCCCGCCTGGAAATAGACGGTGACAGTTCGTAGCGAGCGACAGCGTGAGGTGCGGCTGTGCACGTGGTCGTTAAATCCTCCCACGATGCGGATGGGAAAAGATGGGGCGAAAACGCTTATAAATTCGTACAACGCGGCAAGCATCATGTTTTATCGAGCATGCAACGCTAATCCCTAAAATCTCCGGAATTTACCGTTAATATGTAATTACATAATAAATAAAACATCATTAACGTCTTATATTATTACATCTTTATAATAAAAAAATTATTATTTAATAACTTGGCGTACATGCTGAATTAATTCAGAGATAAGAATTTAATTAATAATTTATAGTCAATAAAATATTAATATACACACATACACACATCTCATTATCTTATAATATATTATTAGGTGTTGGAATTAATTCGTAGCGTTTTTAATGAAAGAATGTTATTTATTTCACATGAGCATTAAAAAATACATTAATGAAAGTACTTCCCATCACTTGTAAAACGCTACGAATTAATTCCAACACCTAATATTATAATAAAAAATTTATTTTTTAATAACTTGACATGCATACAGAATTAATTCGGAGAAAAGAATTTAGTTATATTGAGTATTATCAATATTATATTAACAGGAGATTTATGTTATCAAAAAACTTTAAAAAGTTAAATTTACTCCAAACTATCGCTGTTCTTTAACATGTAACACAACTAATTATCATTTTAAATCTTTTAAAAAAAAATTCACTTCTAGTCTGGTATTGCATTATTAATGACGCATATATGAATGCATTTATGAATTCCACATTTCATACTTCATCGATGAATTCCGTTATATTATTATTCACGCGTCATAAGCGTACGTAACGCGATTCTTTTTGCCATCATCAGAATAAAATTACAGTGCCATCATCAGAATGAAATTATAGTGCATATCGGCGAAACTAACTTAATGACAGAAACGACGATCGATTAAACCAATAAAAGTTTCGCTTAACTTAGTTTCGGCGAAACTTTTAACTATATAATTCATTCTACCTACGAAATCTTGTTTAACCGGATTTTTTTATAGCTTGTGAAAAAATTTATCTTTCCAAATAAAAAATTGATGACAAATAAATCACTGATGTAATCACAATTATTTAAAATCAATTTCTGAGACCTATTTTTAAAAACAAAATTTTTCGAATCGCCTAATGTTTATGTCATATACACAAAAAAATACAAAATATAATATTATATAATTTTATATTTTATTTTTGACTATGAGTTGGCGAATTGCAAAAAAGAACTTCACACTAATTATGTAGAAAATTTGGTACCAATGAACACAAAACGTATACACATGACTCAAAAATTTTTATGATGTATCAAAAGTGTAAAACTTGTGCTCACACAGAACACCTTTAATATACACATCTTAACTAAAAAAACTATCTATTATTATTTAAGTCATGTGTACACTGAAAAAAATTATTAAATTTTATTAAATATTTGTTTGAATGATACTAATGAAATATTTACTAAATGTAAATATATATTTATTTAATTTAAGGATAATTTTTTACTTTGAATAAATGTTTATTTACTGTAAATAAATATTTCGTTAATACTATACAAACAAATATTCAATAAAAGTCAGTAATTTTTTTTTTCAGTATATATAGAACATTTTTTTTTATTCACCACATTATAATATATATAAAAACCAATACATTTCACCGAAATCTAATTTCCCATGTAAATAATACTGGGTATCCTTTATAAGTGAGCCACAGGTTGCGTATCTCACTGAATTAAATTTTATCGGGAGTTATATTTAAAAAATTTAGATACACTTCCAAGTAACACACGGCCTTATGAAAGATTGATTGACGATTAAGTTAAGCGAGGTTAATTAAGTTGGCTCGAAGGCACTCCAAATGAGAACCACGGATCTTAAAAGGCCCGAAACTACGTCTTATTTCGCAGCTGTAAGGAGATATCAATGAATATCGTAGAGATGGAACATATGCATAAACACGTGTGGGTGAAGAACTAATATTGTTGTTGCAAGAAGATACGGAATACTAATCTAAACGACCCACTCGAATGGAGACGTTAAAGTTCGACGAACGCGACGCCATATCGGATGTCCTATCCTAAAGATCGATCAATTTCGAAAAATCTGCTTTCTTTCTCTCTCTCGTTTTCATAAAACTCAATAATTAAACTGTCAGAACTTTTCTAGAATTGTAATTGATTTACGTAATTTATTAGAATGACACTTTCATGATTCTTTAAAAGATGGGCGAAAGGGAGGGGCATATATAATCCGATTTTATATTTAAATATTAACGATCTGGAATTTATTTAGACAGTCATTTCGTTAATTGAATGAAATTTTTCATGTTCATTTAAAAAGTCAGACTTAACATAACTGTAAATTTAATAATAAAATATTAATCAATTTTATCAATAATTTTATTAATAATTTAATAGTGAAACTTAATAATAACTTTATTGAAATACAAATGATACGAAAAATTTTATATGAAATAAAAATATTGTGCGAAGAGCTGAGCTTCAAAAAGTAAGCAAATAATAATATTACTATTTTTATTTGTCTAGATTTTTATTTGAGATAAAAATATGCCGCCTTCGAAAAGGTTTCAAGAATCGTCGCATGATTAATACTTTCATTTAGTGACACAAATCGACACAGATATCGTTCTATTTTTGTTACTTACTGGAATGTTAAGTAAAATAGAATATCTATGTCGACTTGTATCTTTAAATAAAGCACTCACATTGTCTCGAATTAATCTAACATTGTTTCAAGCATCGTTAAATTCATAATATCAAATTATATCCAATTTGAGTTATTTTTAATAATATCTATAAGTCGTTAACTACATCTACTCAATATATCATTAATTTGAAACTAAAATGGAGTTAAACAATTTAAGAAAAAAATGTATAAACTTTTAGTACACACGATAATTTCTCGACTGATAATTCACGATAATTCACGATAATTAGACTACACGCAATAGGTTATTCGTGTCTTAAGTTAATTTTCATCACCTTAATAAATATACAAAAATTATTAAATGATTCTTACACTTTAACATCTTTAGAAAGTATTTACGAGGTTGTGTATTCAAAACAATTATATATAAATGTTATAACTAATTACTTGATACTCCAAGTTTTTCGAAGAAAAAAAATGTGTGTAGGACGCGAATGACCCAATCGTGTGTATTAAGAATTAAATTTGATTCAAATTTAGTTTATCATTTACTTATAAGTGCATACGTTAAGGACGATGTTTATCTTGACATTAATCACAGAAATGAATTAATTTACATTTTGACTCAGACGGAAGTTGGAAATAACAAAATGTTTAACTCAAGGAACAGAATTGTCACTACTCCTTCAATATTTAACAGCGAGGAATATCTCGCGTTAATTGAACGTATAAACGTATACTAGACGCGTCACTCGTGCACGGGCGCGTAACGTAATTTCCCTAATTGCGATCGAGCGATGAAATTGTAACGTAGACAAATGCAAAACGTCACAAGCGAGTTCTTCACAACACAGATTCCACTCGCGATGCAGCGAGACTCACATGAGAGAGAAAGAAGTTTCCGTCGATCGTCCTCGTTTTCGTCAATCCTCTTCGTCACCCGAATCGGTTGTGAAAAGCTGTCAAAACGATATGTCTCACTCAGGCGAGATGAAAACGGAGTGAGACGGTCGCGTCTACGTTACGCGTTAAATTAGTGTGAATATCGACTAGATTGTGCGTTGCGTCGCCTCGTGTCAATTCGCGTCGATTTCGTGCTCCGATCATTCGAAGATCCGAGGAACGAGAACGGTGCGATTCGGGCGTATTCGCGTACTCGCGAACGTTAATTCCCTCGAGCGGTGTGAAGGCGGTCGCGAAACGCGCGTCGCAGTCGTCACAGATTTTCGAGCAACGAACTTTTTGTTATTACCTGTTCCACCTGTTACTGCTCCTCTTCTTTCTTCTCCACTTATATCGTTTAACCCCTTTTGCGAATTGTCACGGCGACAGGCGACACTACGCTTCCGTTTTCTTCTTCTCTCTCAGAGACACTCGATTCCAACATCTGATGAACGTTTCTTCCCGACGCGCACCCGAATCTCTGGCTTCTACTTCGCGTCCCGAGTCCCGGCGTGAGTAGTTGAATGCGTGAGTCGCGTTCACCCCTCTTTCTCTTCCTTCCTTCATTCCTGTCAGGATCATAGTGGAAGTGTAAGGAGTTCCGCGCAATAAAAGGAACAGGGAACATAGAATAGAGAATAAGAATTTCAACCTATCAGAATCTATGTATTCCACGATACATGATTTCTGATAGGTTGAAATTCTTATTCTCTGTTCTCTGTTCCCTATTCCTTTTATTGTGCGGAGCCCCTAAAAGATGTGCTCTTGCGCATGTTCAACATAAGAAGAGCGATATCCAGAAGCCGTCATATTGCCGCGGTTATTTGAAGTTGACGCGATGTCATTATATCATTATGACATTATAGGTCTGTTTTTTATTGCTACACTCTGAACCGGTGCAATAAGTTGAAATGAAACAAATGTATATTTGTTTGGTGCAAACTTGGTCGGGCCGAAAACGCTATATATTGAGTTCTTTCCTTTGGAAATCGAAAAAAATGTAAATTGCTGCATCCTTTTTTTTGGAAACTATTTGTACATATTTTTATTTAACACGTACACATATCCGCAATACGTTACTTCAAAGTTACTGCGATGTAAATGTTTAAAATGGCCGCATCTGGTTATATAGAACGGTACGAAATTCGTCTCGAAAACGAGCACACTTTTTATACTTCCACTATGAGGATAAAGCGGGAAGCACAGATTCTTGCATAATGCATAACACATAAGACATAAGAAATTCAGCCAATCAGAGTTCTTTATTTCATGGAAAGGAAGGAAACGAAGGACTTTGATTGGTACATTTTCTTATGCATAACGCATAACATATAAGACATAAGAAATCCAGCCAATCAGAATTCTTTATTTCATGGAAAGGAAGGAAACGAAAGACTTTGATTGGTACATTTTCTTATGCATTACGTGTTATGCGTTATGCAAGAGTCTGTGCTTCTCGCTTAACTGACTAAACTAATCTTAAAATATACAAAGACGAGACTCGTTCTCATATTAACAAAAGAACTTTTGCGAACGCATCAAGAAGATCGAAATAAGTTTTGGAATTCATTGAAAGTGCGTTCATACCGTTCATACGTGAGTATTTTGGTGAGTATTTTTTACAGTTGAATTTTTATTCAACTATCTTTTTTTAAAATCTCTGATTAATATTTGGATTCTTAATTCCAAATAAGACACTGCTTGTCAATAGCTTAAGTAAAACATTACATACATTTCCTGCTCTACTGCTATGTCCTATATATCGCATGAATGAAATGATCATATTCAGTTCATATTTTTCCATTCATTTCTCTTGTAAACTTGTAAATTTCAAAATCATAATTTGAAAGTCTCATTACTTTCGAGTTTCTCGTAAATTATTCAAATATGGGGAAACTACTTTTTGATTGGAGTATATTATGTGAAGAAATAATCTACGTAGCGATAGGAAACTGTAATTTACAATTTTCTTTACGAGTTGGGTAGCTACATTTACTGCGTCTATGATCGCCACATGAACAAATGTCATAAGGTTCGTTGTGGCCGAATTTTTTATATTTTTTATCTTTTTTCTCTATCTTTTTCTCTACGATTTCTAATTAATACATCTGTCTTATTTTAAACGCAGGAAATACTTAATAGTGTATTGCAAAGAGCAGATACATCCCACATTTTTATATTCTACACATAGAAGAACCTAGGTAGTAGTATCTGGGAGCAAAGGACATTCATGGCATACGTAGTGATGCAAAGTAACGAGGTGGGGAGAGGGTCAACCAGTGGATGACGGAGCAGATTGCTCGGAGTCCACGACAGCTGAAAAAGCAAAAAGAGACAGTCAGTCGCACGCTGAAAACTTTCGCAAGAAGACGATATACGTCTTCCTTACTCAAGAGGTTAGCTCAGTGCGATGGTTCTAGGTAACGTCGACTACCGATAACCGAAATTGAGACGCGATGGCAACAGGTAAGCGACGCAGCATCCACACATCGTCCGGGAACCCCGGCTCGTCTGGTTACTCTGGCAGTCCGCGTTCGAGCAGCCGGATGAACTTCCGACCGAGCAACACACAACAGGAGGATCGTGGTGGCACTCGACCGACCGCAGCACCGAGTTCGATCGGCCTTATCCTGGTCACCATGTTGCTGCACATCTGTAAGAAGTCCCTGCTGTTCGACACCCGGCTCAAAGTGGCCATCTACTGCGGCACGATATTCATCGTTTCCCTGATCGCAGACTTCATTGCGATGCCGCGCACCTATTTCTCCAGATCCGACAATGCCCTGAATCAGTATTTCGTTAAGTGGGGCTGGGGCTGGCTGCTGTCCATAATTGTACCCTGGGTCGTTTTAACAGCGCACACGCTGGGTTGTGGCCGTCGACGGATTCTGCTGAGACATTTGGCCCGCGTTATACTTGCCACTTGTGCCTGGTTGATCTGGACAAAGCTGTTCAATTATATTGAAACCAACTATGGCAGATGTCTGGGCACCCGTGACATTCACGTGCAGTCTAAGGCAAAGTGTCTACAGTCAGGTAGATTCTGGAGTGGTCTTGATATATCTGGACATACATTTATTTTAATTTATTCAAGTCTCATCCTTGCTGAAGAAGGTTCCTCTCTGGTAGGATGGGAGGGTATCAAGGATTTGATAATGAGAGAAGAGCACACGCGATCTGTGCCAACTGAGACCAGTACTGGCCCATTGCGTAATCTCTCAGATGATGATCTAGGGTTCTTGAAGAAGGCTCACCGGGCACTCACGCCGTATTTACGTGGTCTTTTCGTGGCAATGACGTTGCAGCAGCTACTGTGGGATATCATGTTAGTGTCAACAATGCTTTACTATCACATCATGATCGAGAAATTCCTGGGTGGCGCAGCTGCGGTCATTACGTGGTATGTTACATATCAATGGTGGTACAAGCTGCCCAAGATTGGCCTGCCAGCACCTGGCGATGGTCTCTTTAAGTACAACGAGATAAAGATTAATCCGGAGATCAATGCCAGGGTGAGACGTAGTACACTGAACGGCACCAAACAATGCAAGAGCCCTCAGAATTGAATTCGTCGTTCAGACAAATGGATCTCGATGCATCTGTTACGAGAGGATAAAAACGTCCTCAGTGAACGTCACATTGGCACTCTTGTTTCTTTGATATTTAAAGTGCAATTTGGTGATCGCGTAGCATGAACCATCTTTTACATAGGAACTGAATATTCTGAGAATATCCAAACAGCACTTATAATATCTTATGATTTACGAAATTTCCATTTCTAGATACTTAAATAATTGAAACGTTGCACCGTGGCGAATATAAAAAATGTATATACGTATAATATTTAAATAAGTAATCTGGAAATATATAGGGCTCTCTTATGTTTAGTACAAAGATCTATTCGAATATAAGAATTATAAAAAATATAATTTCATCTGAAAAATACATACGGGTGCCTTCCTTCAGTTTTCTATTCGTAAGCAAAGAATTTCAAATACGTATACATTGGAATTTGGGCAATCAAGTTCGTTTAAACTTGGAATGATTTTAAGTTCTACTTTGCTTTCAAATTATTTATAATTATAGGATAATAAACAGGAGTATGTACCTGTTTTTTCGGTTCTGGAATGTTGTTAAGAAAAAAAAGACACATTATTTATTTGTATAGAATTTAAAGTCGGTGTCTTTGATAACACTCTTTTGTTTTGTACTTACTATTTAATAAAGACTGTTGTTAACAAAGCGTCTGTTTTTCTTAAGTTAACAGAGTGTTTACGACATGAAATTAACATAGTTTATATGCCATGCTATATTTATACGGAAGAAAAGTACAAAATATATAGTTCTTATTATGAAATCTTTCTTCCTCATGAGTAGTCACAATCGCTGTATATTTGAGAGATAATATATTCCCTGTTATTCGTAAAATTATTCTTCCGCATTGTTAGACGAAAGATCGTCTAATATCGCAGGTCACTTATCTTTATTGAATGCTTTTAATTTGGCAATAATGAAAGAACCATGTTTATAAATTGTGTCGTGAAAAATAACATTTGTTTAAAAAAAGAAAACAATTAGTATATCGTGAAATATAACGAAACAGATACATAACTTGCAAAATTTATCCTTTTGTTACAGATTGAACCTCCTTGTCTATTAATGAAAAATAATATAGCACATATTTCTGATTGATTACTACTAAATTGTATTAGCAAAATCAACATCTGCTTATTTTGCAGAAAGTAATATTAATTTAGCAGCACTGTGTATAATAATTGTAGCAAAATGAATATTGTTGATTTTACTTACGAATATACAGGGTGGGCCATCTATTGGTACGTTTTTAAAAATGCGATCAAATGAGCATACATTGATATTTTTTATTAATTTTTTTTTTGTTGTGAAGCTAAAAGTATCCGCGTCAAGAATGAAAAACGATTTCGTTCATGTGGCTCCCTCTACTGGCCTTACAGTATGCCATTCGGTCACCCCAATTATTAATGACATTTTGGACTATTGTTTTTCAAAGCTGGAATTGTCTCACACTTTGGGCCACAGCCTCAATATTCTCGGGTGTGCGCACTGTCCGAGCTCTGGGACCACTTCTGTCATCCACTAACATCCCTTTCTCACGAACTTTCCTCACCAATTTGCGTATAGCTCCTTCGGTGCTCCATATTTCTTTTCAAAATTCGTACAGTTTCGGCGACACAGCACTGACTTTGAAAATAAGTTTTTAAAATTTCAAAACGCTCTTCAAGAGAAAACATGTTGTTTCGTGCCGCGGACGGTATGACTAATAAACTGTCAAAATTTCGGGTCTGTAGCTCGTTCGGTGTTGCCATACGACGAAATTCAAAAACGTACCAATAGATGGCCCACCCTATAATTGAAGAATAATTTTCATATTTGGCAACATAGAGATCTTCGATAATCCGCTATAGATGTTTAATATGTTGATGTTAGAATAAAAATAAAGTACAGAATATATATTTATACAGACACGACAATTTACATCGGTTAATATCACTTCCCAAATCTGTTTTCTGTTTTAGAAAAATTATAACACATTGCGTAATTATATTCCTTACGCGCATATGTGCTAACAGAATTCAATTAATTAATTATTAACACTGGATAATTAACAATGCATATATGCACTTTCAAATGCAAGATAACTTCCTATCTTACGCATAATATATTTCTTATGTTTTACATTTTACATAAAAATAATCACTCGAGTGTTATTAAAACAAAATCACGGTGAGACTGTACAATATCAATCATTACATTTAAACGTCTATCTAAGAAAAAAGAAGTCTAGTGAAGAAATAAAATGTAAATAATAGACTCTACCTTGTATTGTAAAAATAAGAACTTATATATACCACCACAATCTAACAGGCCTCACATATTTCGTTATTTCGTGGTGATGATGGCAGCTAAATTATACAGTGTACTTAGATAAACATTTAATACATACGTATTTATCCGCACTCACGAACAGAAATCGAATACAAAGATAATTTCGTTAGCAACTGTATACCGATATTGCGTATTTTTCTATTTTTATAAAACTTTTCAGTTGGATTTCAGTTTATGTTTTTCAGTTGGATTTGGATTCAGTTTAGATCGATATAATCATTAAAAATGTATAAGAGAATTTCATAATATCAGTATGTAATATCGATATTATATATCGACATTACAATTATTAAATACATTACAAAAAAAATCACAAAAAAGGAAATAAAGAAGAACTTTACAATTAATTACATTATACTATTCTTTATCTTTCAACAAATGGACAAATAATCTGTAATTTCAATGAGTTTAGTTGTCATCAATAAGTATGATACATCGTTAAACATCTTTTTCATAAAATACATATCACAGCGTACTACAAATCTATTTAATTGGACAACGCTAAGGAAATAATTTTTCTCGAAAAGTTATTTCTATATCGGTATACATATGTTGTGTCGAAATTTATGTCAATCAATTTTTTTCATTCACATCTATATATTTATTATACTGTTTTCAATCCCTATTCATGAAAAGCGCACGCTATTGTTAATCGAGTCGATTTAAACCTTCGACCTTTTACGCGCAATCGCATCTTCCACGGCCTTTAGTTGCTTTAATAATTCCTCGCGTCGTGAACTCGCCTTCTTAGCGGCTTTAGCTGCCGCCGCGGCCACTTGCGCCTTGTTGTCGATCAACGGCGGTGACTCAATACCCCGCTTTTTACCTGCCATAAGTGCACTGCGGTCGATCTTTTTTACGGCTGTAGCGTTGCTCGTGGGCTTCAGCGTTAATTTAATCTGCTGCTTCGCGCCGCTCAGCTTCAAAGCGTCGATGCCTTTGGAATCCTTGCGTGGTATCGGCGGTGTCGAACCCTTTCTTCTACGTGTCTCGCTGGAGGACGACGAATAACTTGATTCGCTGGAGTCGCTACTACTTCCACTGCTCTCCGATCCCGAACTACTATGAGACGATCTGAAACGTATTTTTTTTCCTTTCCTTGTTCCTTTATTTTTATACAATATTAATAAACAACGCAACCAAGAAATATCTTCTAGATTAGATTTGTTAATCGAATGAGTTTATAATACTAACTTTGTTATATTATTAAAATAAGTTTTTCTTAAATTTTGCACACGTATCAGCGCAAGAATTAGTAAGAACATCAAAAAATTGAGAATTTTTTGAAGTTATACCTTTTACTTTCAATTTAACTACTTGATTAATAAGAGTCATCTCTTTTTACCTAGATCTAGAACGACTTTTAATGATTTTAGCCACAGCAGCTGCAGCCATAGCAGCCTTTTGCTCCCTGGCTTTGTCGTGATGACGATGAGACGATAGTGGACTTGGGGCAGGTGGATTCAGTCCGGCCCTTCGATGCAGCGTGCCCGTTGGAGAGATAGAACCTTTGGGTGGACGAGGAGAGGGAGCGGGAGGATTCATTAGCATGGCACCTCGTTGAGGCGTGGCTGCGGGGACAGCCGGGGGATTCGAAGGAGGTGAAGTAAGAACAGTGGTCTTGCTTTTGCCAGTAGACCGAGTTCTAGTCGGAGGGGAAGGTGAACGAGACCTGGATAGGGAGTCGTAAGAACTGTAGCTAGAACGACTGGAGCTACGGCTAGAACTAAAAAGACGATACTCCAATACGTTTTTATACATATAACAAAGTAGCACGATAAACACTTTGAAAAAAATGCAGGCAACGCATTCTCGACTATCTTCATTTTCTCTTTATCTCTTCATGTGAGAAATATTATTGAATGTATTCTCAATAAGTCATCTTCAGATCTTCAGAGAATTTCTACATATAAAACGCTTCTTTGTAAGACTCTAATATTATCAATCGCATACGAATATAAATAATACCTCGTTGATGAATATGAAGATCCAGACGAATAAGACTGCCGTCGAGGTTGTCGGCGAGATGACGTGTTGCGGCGTACAGTGCTCGGAGACTTGCGCCGCATCCATGGATCCGCCCATTCGTCACCTCTACTCCTTTCAGTAGGAGGTGGTTCTTCCTCTCGCCAAGGTTTCGATGGAGGGATACGTTCTACAATAACTTCCCGCGATGGCCGCTTATGCTTCTTTTCATACTTCTCATAATAATCACGTTCTCTGTCGCGCTCACGATCTCGTTCTCTCTCGCGTTCACGGTGATGGGGTGGCGGAGAAACTGAATGCGCACCACGAGGAATCGCATGATAATCAAAACGCTCCCGATACTCACGTGACTCTTTGTAATGTACTCGCCTAGTTGTTAAAAAAAAAAAGATTAAAAATAGATTTGATTGCAAAATATTTCAGTAGGACTGAATATACAATATAGAAATAATTTTCTTTCTAGTTAGAGCTTGGCCATATACGACTGTTTCGTTGTCTCACCTATAATAGTCAGTTGACGCGGACGGAGTAGGATAGTATCCTTCGGGCTCGTCAACATATCTTTCCGGCGATAGTCTAGAAGATGATACTCGACGTGGTACTTCTCGTTGTGACCATCTTTCGACCGGTGGCTCAGGACTAGCAGCTCTTACGTAGTATCCCGCTTCTCTATCCAATTCATCTTGTCCTAAACTCAAGTTCATTTTCTTTTCTTCGAAATCCATGTCCGATTCTTTGCGTTTATTGGCCTTTCGCATCATCTAGATAATCAGGCAAGAAAATATCTTCTTTAAAATTTGATTATATAAATTTTAGATTGAAAATTATTTATAAAACATTATAAATGCGACATGCATAGTGCCATGCATAACAATATCTTGCACAATAACTTACTTCCTTGGCATGGCGCAGACCGCGTTCCCAGGCAGATTCAGACGGAGTTTCTTCCACCTTAGGTGTATGTGTAGGAGCACCATAACCAGGTATCGACGATCGCATACTCGGTCTGTCGATGTGGGATCTATATTCGTGTGGCGCGGCGGCATGTGGCGGATATGCCATAGGCCTCACCATATCGAACATAGTGTAGTTACCTTTGTCTGTCACACCTGGATGTAAAAATCTACAACTAACGCCCCATGTACATTGGCCCCGACTATAGAAGCGACATACTGGTCTGGGTTCAGTCTCTTCGGGTCGTGCATCATCTCCATCACTAAGCTCTCCCTCTTCCAACTCAGATTCTTCTTTTTCTCCCTCTTCTCCTTCTTCCTTATCATTTAATTCGCCAGATTCTTTTATTTTTGCCTTATCTTTGTCCTTGTCCTTATCTTTATCTTTATCTTTGTTATCCTTCTCCGTATTCTCTTTAGTCTCTTTTGCAATAGGCGCCTCAGGTTCACCTATAATTTTATCATATTATAGCAACTTTATACATACCTCATTTAAATATTTATGGAATGATCTTATCATAATGTTTAGCTGTACAATTTCAATATATAAAAATTGGATTTGAAATTTAAAATTTATATATTTACCTTCGTCACGTTCGTCTTTCCACTGACCATCAGCTTCAAAGTCTAGCTGCTCACTTTCTTCTGTCAAGCCAACTGGTACAATTTTATCTTCTTTTTTCGTATTTTCTTCATCATTAGTGATTTCTTGTTTATCAGTCTGTATTTGAGTTTTGTCTATTTCTATGTTTTGATCATTGGAGTCTTCAGGACCATCTATACTCTCAAGATCCGATACGTCCGACAAATCCTCGCTATGGGTCATAGGTGTAGGTTTAGATTTAGACATGGGCTCTGGTTCGTCCTCAATGTCCCCATCCGAGATTTGTTCGCCGTCCAATTCGTTATAAGACCCATTCTTCTCCTCTTCGGGAGACCGAGGGCCTGAATGCATCGGTGAGGGTTTGTCCGATTCGTGATCATCTATAGGAGACGCCGGACCGGATTTGAACGACTTCGGTGAGCTCCTCGCCGATATTAAAGATTTCACAGAACTCGGACCAGATCTAGGCGACTTTGGTGAACTTTGCCTGGACTCGCTGTTCTTGTACGAGTATGATTTTAATGAGTTGTCGACAGATCTTTGCATATCTGTTTCGAGGTCAGACGCCTTCGACTCGGCATCTTCAAAGCGCATAGATTTAGAATCGTTCGAGGGGGAGAGACACGACCCATTATCCTGTATGGGCGATCGAGACAGACTCCGATCCGATAGGGGTGAATCAAGAGAGTTGTTTCCTGAATGGTAGGACTTTGGTGAATCATTCGGCTGATACGTCGGTGATGTGGGAGGGCGATATGCTGGCGATTCAGGTGACTGTGGCGGTGACATTGGCGGTGGAGATTTTGATAAACTACGAATCGATCTTGGGGAACCTTCCTCACTAGGAGACATTATCCCGGATCGCTGCGATTTCAGTGATAACGGGGGAGACCGTGACTTGGATTCGCCGTCAGTCAACGGCGATCGGGGAGACTTTTCCCCGGAGAAGATGGAGTTCGCAGCGGACTTTTGTCGCTCCGATCCGGAAGAATGATGCGAATAGCGTGATGATGTTACCTCATCCCCAGCCGAAGTAAGTCGATTACCTTCATCATAACCCTCCGTTGAAGAACTATCTGTACCAGAGTCGGACATGTCTTTCAGCCTGTAAATCAATGAGACTCGTTAGAAGGCGGCGAGTAATTTTAAATCGGACGGGAACGGGAATGTTTTGATTAAGATCTTTAAATATAACCCATTCCAATCTCCCTCTTATTTGGTAAGTTAACTTTTTTTTTCTTTTAGACGTACCGACCGAATGTAGCAGTGAATAATCTGCATCAGTAGCATCACAGAGCTTACCTGGATCAATTAGAGTCTGTGAAGTATTCGCTCTTGATGGCACAACGCGCGCGATCCATATCATGTCGAACATACTTTCTTTATATCACAACTTTCGACTTTTTTCTCTTTTTTTATTCAACGTGTTAAAAACTTTTTTTTTAATACTTTATTACTGAAACTGAACTTTGCTTGCGGATCACATATACAAATACCGTACTGTTTTTACTCGGACTTTTTCCGTGCGGAACTTTTTAGAGTGTCGTTTTAAACTTTTCAACTTGAACACAACACAAACTAAGAAAGTACCGACAAATCACGAACCGTATTTTTTGTACTGCACTAGCGAAACTATAACGAACGAACTTTCAACCTGAAAGAATATTTTTTGGGCCTAAAGGGAGAGAAAGAAAATGGGAAGGGACCAGGGTGGAGGGGAGGGAGGGCGAATTGAAGAACAACGAAAATATATATATATATACATATGAAGGAAGCTTTAACAATGGCATATCTTAGTAGCGTCACATTAATGATTGTTTTTGGCAAAATATAATTCAATTAATTAATCATTAAAATTCTTTACAATACATAGGTAACATCTATCAATGCAAGCTCGTGTTATTTTCTTTAAGAAAAAAAAGAAAAAGAAAGAAAAAGAAAAAAGAAAAAAGATTTTTTTTGAGACAATTACACTTTCTTCCTTCCAGAATTAAACTTTGCCATTGTGATGATTCCGATGATGATTATTAAGAGCGTTAATTCTATGATAAACTTTAAAAAACTTATATTGTGTGTAACGTGTATGCACATGTTATGAAATGTTAAGGGATCCAGTATCGATTGCAGTAATATTACTCAATTAATAAACAAAGCTGAAGCGACTTCCAGTTCTACATTAAACAGATCCTATATAGCATACATGAGATCCATCTAACATCATGTATCTTATCAAGACTTCTTTTTTTTTCAAGTTGTACATTCATTTTTGTTTACAAGAAGATAAAAGACACTATAAAAAGGTCTGTTCTTTTACTGAACTTGTTGCATCTCATTCAACATAGATCTTTAAAGGATGTCCTAAAGATATCTTTAGAAAACATTCTATATCTTGAGAATATTCTCAAGATGTTCTTTAAAAAAAGTATAAACATAGTTTATCTTTTTTCTCTTTTTCTTCACATTAAAAAAAACAGAGGAAAGATAAATGGTGCAAAAAGTTCAATTAAATGATCTTTTCAAGCAGGAGACATAGTGATTCTTTTCAGCAGAAAAAGTGCTCAGTGTGATTCTTTAATATGATTAAGTCCTACATTTAGATCTAATGAAGAACTAAAGCAAGAAGTTATCATATTAAATTGAACACTTATTCTCTTGTCGAATGCAGCCAATATAACGGTGGTCATTTTATCCTTAACATTGATGAACAACGAGGGTATAATAGTTGCTTTTCATTTTCACATAAATAACTGTAATCTAAAGTTATATATTTTATATTTAGATAATGACATCATTGCTTGCTTACTCAACAAAGTTATCACATAACAACACAGATTTATTGTATGAGAGAGGAGGAGGGAGATCTTACTTTTAATGCAAATTAACAAAAATCATTAAAACACATGAGCTTGTATAGATTGTAAATAAAAACTCAATTGAGTCTCATATGTCACAATGAAAAACAATATGTGATATTAACTGACATCACAAATGAGAATTATCTAAGTTTTAGTTTAAATGGAAAACAACTACTGTTTCACTAATTTACATTGTCATCTGTCTCTTGCCAGAAAGCACCCATAAAGAACATACCTAAAATAATAAGAAAAGCTTTTTGGAGCCTTCTTTTCCTTCCAGAAACAATGTACAATACCTCGCTCTGTTATGCCAGTGCAGATCACGTGTTATCTCCGTGCATGCGGTACCTATCAAAAAAAAGATATTTTTGAAGTAATCTTCGGATGAAGGGAATCCTTTCAATTCTTCCTTTAGGTTATACGGCACAGGGTTACGCGCGATGAAAGGTTAAAACGCGACGAAAGGCGACGTCCACAATTACTGCAATCGAAAGGCTGCGACGTGAGGAACACGCGAGGCGTGAATGTGCGGGCGTGCAAGCGTGAGTTTTTTTCGGGATGGCGTTCAGTTTGTGGGGGTGGGGGGAGGGGAAGAGGGGAGGGTGCTAGCACAGGTCGGCACCGTTATCGTAACCGCGTCCTGCTTCAGTACAGGACATCGGCGGGGCATTCTTACCTTGGTCACGCGGTATTGCGAGGCCTGCGCGGGGCCTCAGCGGAGACTCAAGACTCTTAACGAGGCTCCAAGGCAGTCGGCGTCACCCGCAATGCTGACGTTTCTCTCAAGTCGCCGAGCGTGACGAGACTCGGCGGACTCGGAGACTCGTGTCCTCCACGACGGAAGGCGCTTGGCCACACGAAGTCTGCCGTGAAAAATACGTCTCGGATTCCTTAAATCCTCGCTCTAGGATCACTCTAGAACACTCTAGACCAGTTCGTGACGCAGGCAATACCGTCAGTCCGCCACCCGGTCGTCGCGTAATTGTCGCGAAAAGAACAAAGCACGAACGTCGAGATGGAGAGTAGAGAACCGAGAGAAAACGCACGTCCGTTTTACGACCATAGGTTTAACCGATATTGCTAGATAGGCATGCGAATATGCTCGTTTACGAACGAATATATCAGGAACCGACCAATTGGCTAGTATTAATATCGGAGTATCCAATCGGAGTATTCCCCTGTTACAGTCGAACGACAGGAGAATGCTCGACTGTAGTTGATTGGTTCTTACATTCTGATCCGGATTAAATCCTCGATGGAAATTAGGCCATTGAGCGGTTGCTGTTTTGATAGCACACTTCTAGATCTAAAATGCTGATTGGACGATCTAAAAGAATACACCAATAACAGCGAGCGCTCGCTCAATTGTTGAGTCTGCTGAACGCAGCCATTGGCGAAAATCCCGTTATGTGTTTGAGATTTTGACCAATCAGAAATTGAGCTCATTTGCAGCTCATTTGAACAAAAGTTTGTTTTCTGTGGCTGAACTAGTGTACATTTTTGGAATTTAAAGTGAAGATAGATATATGTTTGATGTTTATTGAAAACGAGAAAGAGAGTTCTAGTACAGGCTAATGTAGATACAGAAAACAAATGAAACTGACATTGATGAGTCATATCAGTTTCAAATGAGCTCAAAACTTGATTGGCTAACAAATCCCCTTACTATTTTCAACTCACTGAACATCCATTAGAAGTCGGAATGAGTCAAACTGTCTAATTCTACTCTGCTCATAGCTCATAGGATTTTAATTGACAAGATATTTTTTAAACATTTAGTAACAAAAATAGCTTTAAAATTATCTTCTTTATTTTATCTTTCAATTTAAGCATTAAATTATTGAAAAAGTGATTGTGAATTATTTTATTGTGGAATATATAACTTATAAGATAATATATATTATAATATATATAGCTTTAAAAATTAAGCGATGTATTAATTAATATATATAATTAACAATAATTAACAATAATTAATAATAATTAATAAAAGTTAATGATGCAATAATTTGGAATACAAACAGAAAATACAAGATTTCAAACATTGTCATATTTTCCAAGAATCTATTTATTTAAGGCAGGCTTTAGATCGATATAGCAATTCAAGATATCTCATTATGTTTCATATATTGCTATATTCTAATTCGGAGATGGAAGATAACAGAATAATATTCTAAACAGGAATGTACATTTATTTTTCCATTTACTTTCATTTCCGTATTCTTCGATTTTACACATATATATCTTTAATGATAAAAAAAAGAAATAATTATAGAATACTATCAATGTATATACATATATTGAACATTGTTCTACGACAGAGTTTATTATCGACTATATGTTGTCAGATGAAAAAAAGAAAAGAACTATTACTCGTTATTTCTTCGTATACTTCGTCGCGTAGAAATTACAAGGAAAGACGTCTACACGATAAAACGCTAAATATAAGAACATATATTATGTTTCAAGGATATTATATCGAACGTTTCGTCTAAGAATCTATAAAGATGGACGCCCCTCTAAAACTCGTCGTTTGCGGTTCGATCGCAAGGATTAAAATAGCTCAAATGTTCTCCCAGGCCTCGAGGGTTCCGTCATTGACTCTCCTTGGTCGCTCTGGTCATTTTGCATCGATAGCTGCATCAATTTACCAGCCAGTGCAGGATTCGTCTGCATCAGTCGGAGTAGCCTATCCGCAGACGCGCTGCAATCAAATTATTTCATGTTCAATATAGAACTTCTTACGATTTTAACAATGGTGCGTTGAAAGTGATTGACTAAATCCCAACTAATTTAATCGACAATTATTTCAAATGGCAAATTTTTTAAACACAGCACATTTTTTAATTATATCATTCATTGTCGATCTTTTTTTTCTCAACGCATTCAACAACTAATAATTAATTTTATATTAATATAATTTCACATTAATAATTTTATATTATATTTATAAATATTGTTAATTATTTTTGATAAATTACTTTAATAATCGATTGAATTAATCGCAGTTTGGTCAAAATCATCCCAAATTGAATAAAAATTCTCTCAGACGCGCTCATTTCTTTTTTTGTATGTATTTCCTTTATATATCCAATGAGTTTCGTTAATTTGTAGCGAAATATACGAGAATTTCTAATTTAATTCGACGCGATCGCGAGACGTTTCCAAGATTTGATCTTTTTTTTTACTGCATTACTTGTAGAGTCAGTTAATTGAGATACTCACATATGCGAGAGGTTCCTCAGAATAGACAACAGGTTTCTGTCGCGTCCATTAACATCTGATAGGACTTCCGCGGGACCGTCTCTCTTCCCGAATCCAATTGCCGTGGAGATGTATTCCGGTTTGAAGCCGCGGATCTCTCTGAGCTTCGTCCGATGCTTAAAGAAATGAGGGTACTTGCTACCCTTAGTCGCGGTCGCTACGATAAAGGATCCCGTGACGAACACCAACGCGATCGCTAACGTCGTCCGCATGATTTTCTGAGACAAAAAAAGAAATACAACGAACGCGATAATGAATGTTCACAATAAATAAAAAAATTAATGTATAATTATTATATATATCTATATTTTTAATTACAGTCTTCTATTGTGTGAAAGTTTGCATTCATCATTGATACGTTTCGATCAAGCGATACGTATTTCTTAATTCTTACAAAATATGAACTTCTTACGAGATCTTGCGAAAATGTCGATATATATATATATATATATATAAATATTAGTAGAAGTAAAATTATAACTTCTGTTTTCGCTTAGAATGTCCCATTAAATTATTGAAAACACAAAAAGAGATAGATTATATTACGTCAGTTAAATAAAAGAGGTCGATTACATGTATTTTGAAACGAGATGAAAATGGCAAAAGTGAGCGAATTTGCTAGAATATTTAAAATTTTATTGGTGAACACACATAGTGAATTCACTCACTTCTGTAATTTTCATCTCGTTTCAATATATATATAATCAACTCTCAGATGTGTGAAATAATAATTTTTTAAATGACTTCCAGGTCGGAGAATATTCAAGTTTCAACACGAGATGCTTTTTATAGATTTTTCAACAGTATTTTTGTACAATTTTAAAAATAATTTAAATCGCGATTATTTTTTTTATTAGATTTAATTAAAATTTTTAAAAAAATTCAAAACGACGTGTCCGCATTCAACGCGAAATTGAACATCATCTGTATATGTGAAACAATGTCTCTAATTTCGGTATATATTTCTTCCCGCAGGTGCGAGATGATCGGGATAAAATTTTAGCGATACGCGCTATCTACGTCGGACCCAGATTTTCGATGATCCCAGAGGAAGAAACGTCGACTTGATTCGTGCGTGTGAAAGCCGAGGACTGGGCTCGGTGACAATTTCGTGTCGCTTTGTACATAGCCGCCGCCGTCGGCGTCGCGACCCGTCGTAGCCGCCGTCGACGCTGACGGAGCCGCCAGGCAATCGTACTTTCTATTAATTTCTTTAATGCAATCGGCCAATCGATGTTTTATCGTCGCATTGAAATCTCCGCCGACGAGATGGCTGCAATCGTAGGCGAAAGTACATACAAAGATGTATGTGAGCTAACAAAAATGCAAAAAGGCGCCGAAACCACCGCCGTCGCCGCCGTCGCCGTCGTCGCCGCCGTTTATGCGTCGTCTAGCCGCCAATGCGTATACGAAATTTCTCTGCAGTATACAACGATCCTTCTCCTGAGGACACTTTTCGTGTTGACGATGCGCCACGCCCACGCTTTTACTTAATTCACATCGTAAACTATTCGCTGCATGCGATTTTTTGCGAGCATTAGATCTGACCGATGATAAATTAAAAAAGAAAGCGTAATTAAATTGCGCAAATAAATTGTAATTTCCTAAGTGGTCGAACTTTTCAATTACAAGGAATTCTACGCGGTAGATATATTTCTACGAAAAGTAAATTGATTAACACGATCCTTTTAATCTTCTTTTTATTTACACAAAATATATATATATATGTTTTTATAATGTAGGAATATATATGCATGTAATAATGTATATATCATTTACAATATGTAATATTATTTCATGAGTTTCGGACGCAGCGTCATTTTGTCATTTTGACCAAAGAGTGATCTAAAACGACGACAGGTATTTCTTTAAGAATAAGAGAACGTGGAATGCCAGAATATTTAACAAAAAGCTCCAAAAAATGAAGATTAGTAGCCCCTTCAGTTTCTGCATCACCTCCCGCTTTCATACTGAAAAAAACACTCCCGCGTTAGTAACATCTATTTCAAGCAATGTTATATTGTTATATCTACAATATTAAGATTATAAAATTATGCTTACCTCTCTACAGTGACAAACGATAGGACGTACATGCAAAGATATTTTACATAACGATTCATCACAGAAATGTGAAATTGACGAAGAATCGTTTGTATTCCTATAGCAAATACCACAGCGTCAACGGGATCTTGATATTTCTTACTTAACAGACTTGCTACAATAAGTCAAATGTTTGTTATATATATATATATATTGTGTGTGTATGTGTGTATATTACGATAAAATTATACCTGTATTTTTGCAGTAGAATAATTTATTCAACTGCGATACTGTAAATAGGAAAATAATAATAGCTATATTATCCATCTTTGGTGGTTTAATATAAACTTTGTTATGTGGATCACTGATGCCAACCCAGTCCAATCGCACGCTAAGTTCATGAAGTAATTCGCTTTTCTCCGGCTCGGTCTCATTATTGATATTATCTTTTTTCGCTATCTCGCATAAAACGGCCCTACAAAAGAATAAAAAAAGAATTAAAAGAAATCGCAAAATTGTAAATTAATTTCTACGTACGTATTCAATGTTCGAAGCGCTGCTTCCATATGCTTCGCTTCAAATTTGCACGCAGTGTTTAGTTCATATGCTATTTTTTTCCTCAATAATTGGTAGTGACCTATTTTTAACGCCCACTCAAGCGCTGATGACCACAATTTGCTACTGCTAGCGTTTATAGAATTGTGAAGTTTCGTAATGTTACCTAAGGCACATACGCGATACTTTATATAAATATATGTTAATTATCCTTATTTTCGTTATATATATATATTTTTCTAATGCGAATTCTTACTTTTAGCACTATCTAAAGAATTTAAAGTGGTCTCACAATCTTCTAACAATGATAGCCATATTTTGTTCCGTATACTCTTTTCTATATAGTGAACTAAAGCTTCTAGTTCTATGACAATGAAGAAGGAGATAAGCTTGTCCAGTCCCGATAATCCTGGCGTGCCTATTGTTTCTAATATCACCGAGAAAACCTTGTAATTTAAGACTTCATTCTGCGTTTTAATGTCATACCATGCTAGAGAATGTTCTATGTACACGATGGTTCTGAAAAAACATAAGCCAGTTAGAGACGTAGTACAATTTTTTTATAAGAGCGAAATCGAAATATAAATAACGTAATACCGCGGATCAGTAATACGGATAAGCTCTCTGGCAAGTCTACCCATGAATGTTAAAGAGCTACTATCGGTTGAAAAGGCGTGCTTATCTTCTTGAAATTGTCTCCATGATTTTCCTGGCACCCAGGAAGAGCCTCTACGTTCTTCTTCGACGGCATTGTTTATAATATATGTGATCTAAAGATGCGCATATTTAGAATAGAATTTACGAGCATACGAAAACATTTTTGTGTAACTTATATAAGAAATTATATAATCATATAATTCTCTCACTTCTTCATGCCATATTTTCAAACTGTTTATGTTAATATAATCTTGAATGTATTGAAAAGATTTTCTGTATCCGTCCATAATTGAGGATAAATGATTCAGTTTTTGTAGAAGAGATATCTAAAAAAATATTTGTAACAATTATTAGGTATATAATTTTAGGAAAAAAATTTCTCATTTATTGGAATTTACCTTGGACTTTTGATCAAAGTTAAGGCCATTCTGTAAAGCTAAAGTAACTTTCTTAACGAGCTCCTGACGTATACCATCTTCTAAGAGACGATGTGAATCAACTCTCAAAACTCCTAAAGAAACACTTCTTAATGACAGAACACCCTTTGTGAAAACCGATACAGCATATGTATATTTTGCCATCTATAATAATATAACAATGTTGCTTTCTTTTAAATAAACACAATATCAATGAGAATTATTTCTAATAGTGTACCTGTAGTCTTTCAGCCAGTTGTGCATAATCTTTAAGTTTATCTTTAGGTAATTTAGTTGGGATCTCTTTAAATGAATTTGTTTCAAGATGCACTATCTCTGCCAATAAACCGAACACAGTTTCGGGTATAATTTGCAAAACACGCCTTGCATATCCCTCCAGTTCTCTGCTATAATACTGAGACACGGAGGACAAGTCCGCACTTCGTGCTTGGTTTACCCTCAGCAATGGAGTTTCCAATGCTGATGCCATCTAAAAATAATGTAATGTATAAAGTATATAATGTGTGTACGTCATATGATTTTAATTGCTTGTGTATTTACTTTAAGGAAAAGTGCTTTTAGTTTGATAACGGTTGGCGGATTTCCCTTTATGCTCTCCTGCATTACATCGATAAAAGATTCCATAATGTTCCATGCGTAGCAACAATCGGTTACGATATTTAAATTTATCATGATGTCTTCAGATATGCTGCCAGTACGCAACATATTGTGTAGAGTCTCGCGTGTATCAGCGAGATATTGTGAAATGTGTAGATTATTTTCTAATTGATGAAATTCTGGGGAAAAAAACATTATAAGATATTATAGTATAATACAAATGTTTATATGAATTTATTTTAGATAGAAAAAAAATAATGTAATTGATTTCTTTACCTTGAACTTGTTCCAATGCTTGCAGTAATTGCACTATCTTTCGTCCATCTTCTTGCTTTAATGAATCAATGTGTTTACTTATTTCCATGAACCATGTATAAAGATTTTGGTTTTTATCAATACCATCTAGAGGTTTGGCGCCACCAAAAATTTGTGCAAGATCAGTTATACGTTCGACGCATATCCCTTTGTCCTTCAACCATTTAGCTTCTTTTCCAACCAAAAGCTAATGTAAAAAAAATTTATATTAATCACAAACAAATATAAATAGCGCAATGAAAAAGAATGATCTTAAACATACATCTTTATACATCTGTTTAACATCCTGTTCAATTTGAGCAGTGCTTAGTAATAAACGAAGACATTTTACTGTGGAATATTTGCTTTCCATCACGACCAACTGACGTAGAGTACGCAAACGTTTTGAATCCTCTAATGTTATGGTGGGCGTAGCGGTGTGCAGAAGAATCCAATGCAATGTAACATTGCATTCTCTCACTAATTTGACTAAAGAACCTGTCGCATTTTCGTCCAATGTGCCTGCCAATTGTACCTCGTCAGTTTCTTGCGTTAATTTCTGGAATATTTTCTTTATGTAAAATTGTAGTTTTTTTTTTATAGTTAAAGAGACTTCATGAAGAATTCTTATAAACTTACATCCATTTTTACTCCATATTTTTGGGCAATCCCTTTCACATTAGAATTCTCAAGTGTATTATTCAACGCTGTTCGTGCAGCTTTATACGGTGACCACCAATCACATAGACTGATTACTGTTCCCATATAAATACTAATTACCCAATTATCGGGAAAGAATCTATCTACTATTTCCCTCATAATGGCAGTTTGTGTATGTAGTACAGTTGATTTAAATGACAAAATTATAACTAACATTGATGCTTGCGTGGCCACGGCAGTGCTGCGATGCTCCGGATGCGGGAAAGCAAGAGTCTGATTATAAATCTCATCTGAACGCAATCGACCAATAACCAGATCTATCAAAAAATCTCGCAGTGGTACTCTCCTAAAAAAAATATATATTTTTTTAATATTCTTATATATAGTTTCTCTAAAGATTTTAGTTGTATTTTAAAATCAATTGCATTATCTTTTCTTTTATGTTTCAATTATATTACATACTTGAAATATTCTTCGGGATAATTAGCTAGTCTTTTGGACAATGTTCTCACATATCCTGTTGAACGGAGCAACATGCAGACATCATCCACTCTTGTCGAGGAAGACCGTTGAGCATTGTATCGGTAATAGGACACAAGTAATCTTTCACGTATTCGTCCTTCAAAATGGTAATCAACCAGCAACAGCATCACACCATATAAGTATACAGCTTCGCACTAAACAAAAATTTAATTGTCTTCTATTAATTTATCTATATACTCAACATTGATTTCTCTGTTAAACAAATTGACGTAAACATGTTTACAAAAAAAGAGAAATGTACCATTAATTGTTTTCCCTCCTCATTGAACATAATAGAATCCACTGACTGATGTATGTAAACTCCATCTCCCAATTCATCAATGTAAAAATTCAGGTCTGTGACATACTTGTGTATACTCTCAAAAGCCAAATAAAATCTTGTAAGTATGTCTGAAAAATTATTCCGGAGCTCTTCATCAGTTTCTTGAAGTACCTAAAAAAAAAATGTAGATGGAATTTAGATTGTGATGAGATTTGGATTGTGTTTGCCTATTTCCAACAATAATACACTCTCATTGAAATTGCAAAAAAATTTTAGTATTTACCGAATCATCTTCTATTTTTTGCTCATAAACACTGGCTGCCTTGAAATATACAAAGTCAATTATAATAGATCCATATTTCTGTATCAGTTGCTTCGAATCCAAGCTACAAAAACAGTAATAATCAATATGCAATATTTATATAATATTATAATATATAATATTAAAGTTTCTATATCTATATAACAATTTTTACAAATTTATATTCATTTAATAAAGTTTACATATTATAATTAAAATCAAAACATCCTTGCAATACATCAGCTGTAATATAACATAAATATTTACCCTATTAATTAATTAACAAGACACCTTTTTCTCTTAATAAACTGACCTAAAGACTGGCGGTACATAATCCTTCAATCGCATTAATTCAGCTATGATAGCATTCCCACGGGATACCAGTCGCAACAAGTTTTGTCCACAGACATTATTGGCCGCTAAAAAGTCGCTCATTTTTTTCATTCAGATGATTTTAACGATCATCTCAAAACGGACAATTGCTCATCAGCCTTTTGACAGAAGTATTTGACATCTGATCACCCTTTCTCTTCCAGCTGGAATTCGTCATTTACCGTCAGTCGCTCGTTTGATCTTCCACTAGTTCTACTTCTTGTTTCAGCCGCAATATGTCGAGAGGACGCGCAATGAATTTTTAACATATGGACGCCTTTTTGTATATATGTACGATTCTACAATTTTCACTAATTTCCACTCGATAGAGTCTCGCTTTAAAATTTTAAAAAGTGAGACCTTGACACTTTGAGCATTGAAGAAATCTGATCGTATTGATCTCCGAAGAAGTTTTGCTAAGAAGGCAGGTATTATTAAAGAAGAAAAAGAAGATAACGTCTCGTATCTCGCTTGATCTCTCTCGGCGTGTCGTGACTGAGAAAGGATACAAATCAATACCTGAGTTTACAATTATACGGCAGAGTCATACACTTCTGTAGGAATATTTATTATGGGATAAATTTTTTGCTTTTTCTTTAAGTAATAAGCATTACTTTATAAGATACATATTTAAGCCTGAAGATCTAATGCAACGCCATATTTGTGGCCACCAGAGCCAAAGTTCTTCCCATTAATATTTGTAGAAAGTGTCAAAGTTATACCATTTCGCAATTTCTGTTGATATCCCAAACCTGGGATACCCTACTTGAAGATTAGAATTCAGGATTCTAATTCTTAGACTTTGGTTCTAAGGCTAACATCATTATCAAGATTATACTTTGCGCCAATACAAAATTGTGTTACATTATTAGTGGAATTGTATGTCAAATTGATTGCTCCTTCCAAATCTGGTTTTATTTTATATAAATGGAGCTATTCAACTCACGACGCTATGAAGGGTAAAATCGGAAGCAAATCCAAGAGCAAAATTATTCCTTGTGAGTTTGTTTCTCTGTGAGTCGAAGGATGCCTGATAATCACCCAATCATCCTTAATAACCCACGACGGCCGAGGCATAAATTAAAGATCAAGCAGACAAACTAAGATCAAAGTCAACAGTTGCAGATACATTTTCATGTTTGTAAGTAGTCTTCAGTTTTCCAATTTTTGAACTGATTTGTGGGAAGAAGGTACAGCCAACTGTGAGACCATTGAGTAACTTATTGGCAAGAATCATCGCGAAATATTTGTCACGCGTCTTCATCCCTGCGGTATCCTGATAATCGAATGTGACGGCAAGCTTCTCGGATTCGACGAGCCTTTTCGGCGAATGTCGTCGTGAATCAAGCTTGTCTTTCGTAAGGTTTCGTAAAATAAATTCAAGATTCCCGAAGACTGATGCCACACTCGCTGGTTACCAAGATTTCTCAATGTTAATTTAATCGACTTGGCAACGTCTCTTCTACATTTAGAATGGAGGTAAGAGCTCATATTAGTATCCGTTTCTATTAATGTAACTTAAATCTCAGTTCAATTTATTCTTCATCTTTTTTTAATTCTTAAAACTAAAAAAAGATGAAGAATCAATTAACCCGAGATTCAAATTAAACTAAATTGGTAGAAACAGGCATTAGAACAAAAAAAATTGAAAAGTTGAACTAGATCAAAATTAATCTTTCATTGATGGAATCAAGTTTATAAAAAACAGATCTATGCCTATTTCTACCAATGTAGTTTAATTTTAATCTTGGTTCAACTATTTAGAACACTTTTTTATAGATAAATTTGATTGTAATATAATTTGTTCTCTGTTTACAGTCAAGTGCTAAAGTTCCTTTGCCGTTAGAACCCATAAAAGCAAATCAAGTTGAAGACAGACGCCTATGGGTGGGCAATTTAGATTTAAGAATTAATGAGTAAGTATTTATATGATTATAATATTTCTTTTATAAAGATTTTTGTAACATCTTGGCAAACTTGATATATGAGAGGTGTTTTGCATTAGAACAGTGATGCACAATCATTTTTAAAAATTATTTTCAGAGAATTATTTTTAAAAATAGGTAAATCTTTTGGGCCCTATAATGTTTATTTCGTTCGCATTCGCATATATATATATATATATATATATATATAAATGATTTTATATTTTTTATTATGAGGGCTACAAGTTGTGCATCATTGCATTAGAACATTAAAATTGGAAGAGAAAAACTAATGCTCTTTTTGTCAACCGGTACCAACTCCTGAAACTTGTCCAAAAATACGGCACAATCGAAAAGTTCGACCTGCTGTTTCATCGATCGGGACCTCAAGCTGGTCAGCCAAGAGGCTATGCATTTGTTACTTACAAAACGATTCAAGATGCTATAAGGGCGAAAGATGCTTTACATAACTTGAAAGTTGGAGCTAAGAATATTATCGTTAGATGGGCGCATAGTGTCACCGAGGTACAATATGTTCATGTGTTATAATATTGTTAAAATTCAAATCTTAAATTAAAACTTCAATTTTTAATATGCATTATACAATATTTTATGAATTACTAATTTTATAATTATAAGTATTAATTTTGAATAACTTACAAACAATAATTGTTTAGTTGGACATGGATAAACCAAAACCAAAGATTGAGATTCCTGCCTTAGCTGGTGCAAAGAAAGAAGATAAAAAGATCAGGTATAATTTTGTTTTATCAAATAATAAACGAATCGAATAAACAAATATCGAATAAACAATATTTTAATTGAAATTTGCAATTTTCCTACAGTCGTGAAACAGCAATTCAAGCGATTGAAGCAAAACTCAAGTTGATGAAAGAATCGGAAGAAGAGTTCGAATTGAATAAACCATTGGAAGGATCGCCAATTATACAACTCTATCAAAAAGTAGAAAATCAAAAACCGTCCACCTCTACGCGTTATCATAGCCGTGGAAGCTGCTACCATCACAACAAACCATACAGTCGCCATAAGCCAAGAAGATAATTCACGTACATTTCATCTACCATTTTTATCCCATTTATCAACCATCATTATCATAATAGTTTTATGATGATATTTATATTATTTATGATGCAATGCCTACTTATTTAATATTGTTTATTAAAAATATTTCGTTTTTGTGTGTATAAAGAAATTTTATATGTATTTTCGTGTTGTGAAACTACGTATCCATCAAAGGAACATAAGAGCAACATTTATGTTTCTATTGCCTGTAAAAGTTCCAATATGTTTCTCGATGTTCCTCATTGTCGCCAAAAATACAAGAAACATTAGAGCTACGACTGTTTCAAATCGTCCACGATGTAACGCTCTCAATATGTACGTCAACGTACATGTATTTTCGTAATATATGGAAATCTATTTTATAGCAAACATGACATGCTTTCGAATAAGAACAAAGTGTACAAGTTATTTCCATTGTTCATATTTTTGGATATAGACCACACATGTACGTACATGTAATACAATTATAATATAAGTGTAACAAGAATTTTCAACAACTCCAATTTGTTTAATTTTTATTCTGTAATCGTTCTATTATTTTCTTTCCACGCATGTGATCTGGCAATGGTACTATCCCAGGACATGGCACTTGTCCTGGGATATGACATATACAACTCCTATCACAACCAACTCCGAAATTTGCTGGATTAGTCTTCTTTTCTTGAACTATAGCTTCCTCTTTCAATACATCCAGTGATTTTCCTACTACTTTCAAGAGATGATCAAGTATATCGTCCTTTGATTTGCTGTCTATATCTATCAACATCGTCTCACCATTTGCTGTAAAATATATAAATCTTTTGTAATTTTGCAAATTGAAAAAAATTCTGCAAAATATCTGCTACAAATTAGCAAAATGTCAGCAGAAATATAACAAACTCTGCTATAGAATCTATATTATATAATCTAATAATAAATGGATTGTAAAAATTAAATAGAATTTATCAATTTGTAATATTTAATTTTTGTAATCAATTGTAATTACTCAAATAGTTATGACAGACTTTGCCTAGCTTCTATTAATTGCTACAATTTGCTATCAAATTATATTTATGGACTCCACTGGCAAAAAATACAAACATAAAATACATAAATAAAATTTTTCTCAGAATTTCTATACGAATTGAAATACTTTTTAGAAATATGAAGAAAGTCTGATTAAAATGTTTTTATATATGTAAATTCTGAAACACAAAAAATTCTAGAAGAATGTCCTAAAAATTGTAAAATTATTCAAAAATGAAACATTTTGAAATTTACATTCTAAAATTAAAATTCTGAGAAAACTTTTCATCAAGTAATGTCAATTTGCCACAATATTTTGCTCAAATTTACTGATAAAAAATGTTGACATACTGTTCACTAGATTCTACCACCTAATTCTAACATTAAATAAATCTTATTTGTTGAAATTATAATTAAATCGCAATTTTACCGTAGTAGCATTTTATGAATGGCGACGGGGTTATGTTTCTAAAGGTAACTATTTGCACATTTGGATTTTTGTATTGTAGTTGCGGTAAATGCCAAAACACGAAGTCTCTGTAAAAAAAAATAATCAGAAAAATACAAACTCATTAAAATACAAACTGCAAATAAGCTTTAAGTATTAAGCAAATAACCTTTACCTTGTACCTCGGTGACGACTGCCATATGTATTATAATTGATGGACATTATTTGTATCTTATCCTTTAAAACCAATTTGCCAGCCATTAGGTATTTCACTGTTCGCCGCATAGGCTCCTTACCTATCATAAACGGCATCCTGTCGATTTTTGTCTAATTCTGTCTGCTTTCAATCTCTGTTTACTACTCTCTGTTTACTATCTCTGTTTAATATTTACCCGACTACTTTAACTCGCGCGATTATCGATCGACAACAAATTAATTTCCTTTTTTCGCTTACCGGCTCGAAACTCTCGAAAGTCGAACTGGTTCGAATACATATATGTGCACACACAATCTGGATTTCTTTTCCTCTCTACCATTTCTTTTTTGATTCTTTCTCTTTACTTACATGTGTATGCCGCATCATAGTATATGTATACTGTGGCTGCATGTAGGACTCCGACAATAAAAGGACAGAGAACAGTCTACCTGTACATGACAGAGCAACAGAGGCAAGTCTTGTAAAGATTTATCGTTTTCTTTCTCACTGTTTATGTAAATCTGAATCGCAGAGATCGCATAATGTAATTACATAAAGAGAGTTGCATTTTGTTTTGATTATTTCAATATTTCATAGCTTACTTATATTTTTGATGCAACCTGAAACCATATGGTGAATTATGTTGCAAAGTGTTTAACACTTATTACAACATATTACTGTAATTCGCAATTCTAGGATACACTGAGTAGCATAAAGGATTTAATGCCTAGAATTATCGAGATGCAATTACAACAGACTGCCAACAATCAAGACAATGATGGTTCATCACTCAATAGTGCCTCTGGCATAATGTCCAGTGCATCAAACACGGATCATAGTAACAACATGAACGCAAAGCAAATACGGCAGGCATATATTGACTTCTTCAAGAGCAAGGGGCACGAATATGTGCACTCGAGCTCGACAATACCCCACGATGATCCAACCTTGCTCTTTACGAACGCTGGGATGAATCAAGTATGTCTTGATAATTCTTATATTCTTCTAACATTGAATTCATTATTTCTTTTATGGACTTCAAACAAGCTACGCTAAGTTTATTTTTGTGTCTTAATATATCATTGAATTCCAATGTTTTCATTGCAGTTTTCTTCTTCAAGACGAGAGATAACCTATGCTTCTTGTCCTGGTGAAGTAAACTACAATGTTAGCCTTTAAATGTATTAAGACACAGAGATAACTCGCAAACTATGTAACTATGTAACTTCTTTGAAGAAAATACTTGTGAAAAACCTTAAAAGCAATAACATGCTTTTTTTAGAATTATTGTTAAAAGGTCATTTTTAGAAATAGATAAATTTTTTTAGGCCAAATAATGTTTATTTTGTTTAAATAAAACAGGAAATATGATTTTTCGACTAAGCTGGAGGCTGCAAAAAGTTTACATTTCAATTGTTTGTGAATTATATTTTATTGTCTTACAAATATATTATTTACGCATCAACAACCATGGAGATTTATGTAACCATTATTTGATTTATTCTTCTCTATCACAACACTATTTCTAATTTTATTTTAAATGTATTTCAGTTTAAGCCGATATTCTTAGGAACGGTCGATCCCAACAGCGATATGGCGAAATGGGTACGAGTTGTCAATAGCCAAAAGTGCATCCGAGCTGGTGGTAAACATAATGATCTGGATGATGTTGGTAAAGATGTTTATCATCATACGTTTTTTGAAATGATGGGAAATTGGTCCTTTGGCGATTATTTCAAGGTAATTAATTGTTCCTAGAATCATTGATCATTTTTCAAATTTCTAACTTTAAGATTTAATTTTTTTGTAGAATGAGATATGCGCTTGGGCTTGGGAATTTTTAACAGACGTGTTGAAACTACCAGCTGATAGATTGTACGTCACATATTTTGGTGGAGATGAGAAAAGCGGATTGGCGCCAGATGATGAGTGCAAGAATCTCTGGCTTTCTCTTGGGTACATAATCATTTTAGAATACAATTATTCTGAACAGTTTATATTGGTAAAATTTTATCGATATAAATATTATTTTCAATTTTATGTTATATGTATAATCTTATTTCCTTAATTATCTCATTCTGTTTATTGATATATTTTTGGTCATATTTTAATGTTTACTATAAAAATTGTAAAATATGAATCTTCAGAGTACCTGCCTCGCATGTTCTACCAGGCAACATGAAAGACAATTTTTGGGAAATGGGCGAAACTGGACCCTGCGGACCGTGCAGTGAATTGCATTATGATCGTATCGGTGGTAGAGAAGCAGCTCATCTTGTAAATATGGACGATCCCGATGTATTAGAAATTTGGAATCTTGTGTTTATTCAATACAACAGGTATTTAAAACTAGACTATAACTCGCGATCCAAAGTTTCACAATCTTAATTGTGTTAATTATGTTTCCAGAGAGTTAAATGGTAGTCTTAAATCGTTACCAAAAAAGCATATAGACTGCGGCTTAGGTTTAGAACGATTGGTGTCGGTCATTCAAAATAAACGTGCCAATTATGATACTGATGTATTTATGCCTTTGTTTGCTGCAATTGAGGAAGGTACAGGTGCTCCTCCTTATCAAGGTAAAGTAGGAGCCGACGATGTTAATGGAATCGATATGGCATACAGAGTTCTGGCTGATCATGCTCGAACTCTCACAATTGCTCTAGCAGATGGAGGAGTGCCTGATAATACTGGCAGAGGGTAAGTGTTTAATATTTAAACTTTGGCTATGTTCGGAAAGCACTACTATTGAATAAGTGCTCAATAATTGTTGCCTGTAATTGGAAACCTTTAGATCCATAATAAATCTAGAAAAATATATTAATAGCAATAAGCATTTTTTCAATTATTGTGTTTTCCGAATGTAGTTTTTATATCTTGTCTTCTTTGCGTTTTTTAATATAATTAAATTTATTTATCTAAATGTAATTCTCTTTATTTTGATATAGATATGTGCTAAGGAGAATTTTACGACGCGCCGTACGCTATGCAACCGAGAAATTAAATGCTAAGCAAGGCTTCTTTGGATCTCTCGTAAACGTAGTAGTCGATCTTCTCGGTAAATATCTTCATATTGTTTAATAAAAGAAGTTTTTATATTTTTTTACTCTTCTAAAAGCAGTTCTTTTGCTGTTACAGGTGATGTTTTTCCAGAAGTAAGGAAAGATCCACAAAGTATTATCGAGATCATCAATGAGGAAGAGAGTCAATTTCTGAAAACTCTATCACGGGGTCGCAATTTACTGAATAGAACGATAGCAAAGTTAGAATCAGCTGACACTGTGCCAGGTGATGTCGCGTGGCGTTTATATGACACTTATGGCTTCCCGATAGATCTCACTCAGTTAATGACTGAAGAGAAAGGATTGAAGATTGATATAGCAGGCTACGAAGAATCTAAGAAACAAGCACAGGTATGTGTGTGTGTGTGTGTGTGTGTGTGTGTGTGTATATCAATATATAATAATTAATCTGTATTATATTATATATATATATACATATACTAGTATATAAGTTAATTTAATGTTAAAATACTTTTTTTACTTTAATATTCTTCATAAATATTTTTTCAATTGTACAGTTAATTTCTCAAAATAAAGCTGGTGGTGTAGACGATCAAATTAATTTCGATGTCCATGCTATCACTGAACTGCAAAAGCAAGGCGTTAAACCTACGGACGATTCTCCTAAATATGATTATAAAGTAACGACAGAGATTAAATATAAAGAGTATGAATTTGCACCATGTACTGGTACTGTAATCGCACTAAGACGCGCTAAGACTTTTGTCGATGAAGTATCTTCCGGCGAAGAAGTTGGAATTTTATTGGACAGAACGAATTTTTACGCAGAACAAGGAGGACAAATATATGATGAAGGATTTTTAGTGAAAGTCGATGATGAGGTATATAAAATTTAATTTTCATTTTAATTTTGTGCAACGAAAAATAAGATTGTTTATAGCGTATTGCTTTAAAAGACTACAGAGATTCGTATAAAGAACGTTCAAATCAGAGCTGGTTATGTTTTACACATTGGTACTGTGGGCGAAGGCACGTTAAGAAAAGGAGATAAAGTTCATACGAATGTAGATACAGAACGTAGACGGTTTGTGATGGCTAATCACAGTGCCACGCATGTTTTGAATTATGCACTTAGGAAGGTCTTGGGAACAAAAGCCGATCAAAAAGGATCATTAGTTGCACCTGATAGACTCCGATTTGACTTTACGAACAAAGGTACAGTCTCGAATTAAAATGAAGTTAGATCGCATGAATTAACTATTACTGTCAAATTTTCTCAACAGGACCAATGACGGGAGGTCAGTTGCAAGATACGGAACAGTTAGCCAATAACGTGATAACAGAAAACGAGAAAATTTATGCTAAAGAAAGTAACTTAGCCATAGCAAAAACTATTCAGGGTTTGCGTGCAATGTTCGAGGAGACGTATCCTGATCCGGTACGTGTTGTTAGTGTAGGCATACCGGTTGAAAACTTAGAAAAGGATCCCTTGAGTACAGCTGCTCTTGAAACTAGCGTAGAATTTTGCGGGGGAACGTAAGTATTATTTAAAGCATTTTAGGTTTGTTTTTTGCACTTCTTGCACCATTCCTTTTTTTTCTCTATACATTTGAGAGAAAAAGATAAATAAGAAGTTCATTTAAAAAAAAAACAAATCATTCCTTACCATGCTTGTTTCTTTAAATTTACGAACGATTTGTTCTATAGGCATTTGCATTACACTAGCCACATAGGTAATTTTACAATAGTCAGTGAAGACGCTATCGCTAAAGGTATCAGACGCATAGTAGCGCTTACTGGGCCGGAAGCAGCAAAAGCCTTAAGAACAGGGATGCTATTACAACGACAGTTATCTCAATTTCAAGCATCGATTGAAGATGATAAGTCTGAAACGAACTCTAAGGAATATGTGAGAGAGATAGTAGAATTAACAGAGGAGATATCTCATGCCCTTATTCCTGCATATTGGAAGGCAATTATATTTAATAAAATATAATAATTTCAGAGAGGTGATACAGTAATAATTATTTTATTATAACAGGATCACATGCGCAATACGTTGAAAAACTTAAAAAAATCTCTCGACGATAAGGAACGGGCAGCGAAGGCAACTGTTGCTACTACAGTTGTACAGACTGCTCAATCTATAATAGAGTCTAAAGTTGGATGTCAAGTTTTAGTCGAGGTGCTGGAAGCCTACAGTAATACGAAAGCTCTAGATCAGGCATTAAAGAAAATCAGGGCTATATCGCCAGAAACTAGTGCCTTGCTTATAAGCATAGATCATGATGTCAAGAAGATATTCGCTCTCAGTTCTGTTCCTAAAGTAAGATAAAAGTAAAGTATAAGTAAAAATAGTCATACTAATAGAACGAACTCATTCACAGTCTGCAGTATCCAAAGGATTGAAGGCAAATGAATGGATCCAGGCAATCACGTCTTTGATGCAAGGCAAAGGAGGTGGAAAATCCGAATCTGCACAAGCTTCTGGTTCAAACATTGTATGTTTGAATGAAATAGTAAGCAAAGCCAATGAGTTTGCCGATCAAAAACTTGGAATTACAAGTAAGTATAGAAACATTACTGTTTGATACTATAATTTTACTGTAGCATTATGCTAGCTCAGTTGAAAACTTGGAAACGAAGTGTAACAGTTTATGAGTTTGCTAGATATAATTTAGTAGATTATTGATTTACTAATTTGTGTATATTTAGATTAATTTATCAGCAATTATGTCTGCTTTCAGACAAGATTACTACTAATAATACTCATAAAATTTCAGAAACTTTTCGATTACTTAACACGGGATCTTCATTAAAATTAGTACTTTATGGGAACATTGGAAATATTAAATGCTATTTAGCACAAATAATCGCACAGTATAGCGGCAAATGTTTGATTATTAAACAAATTGATAATAGAATACGTTCTAGTGATATAATTTTAGAAACAGCAAATGTTACGTTACACGACAGCAATGCCATTGCATTCTTTTTATCAAATTCGCAGCTACGGCGTGATGACGATTTATTTGCATGCAGTCAAGTTCTGCAATGGATGAGTTATGTACAAAATCACATCTTACCAATGGTTTGTGGCTGGGTACTCCCTTCACTTGGTTCCGTATCAGAAGATACGAAAATAAATATAAAAATTTCGAAAGCGGATCTTCTTTGTGCTCTAAGAAAATTAGATGACGTAATGCATACAAGGACGTACTTGATAGGCGAAAGGATCACTCTTGCGGATATATCCCTTTTTACCGCATTGCTGCCTTTATACGAATATGTATTTGATCCACATTACAGAGGACAATATTCGAATATAACTAGATGGTTTTCGACGATCCTGAATCAGCCGCAAGTAAAATGTGTGGTAAAGAATTTTTCATTTTGTACGGAATCTATGTGATGTTAATACCATTGCGATAAGAGTAATCTTTTTTTATATCGGATTTATTACGTAAAAGTTACATCGAAAGTTCAGTATCTTTTTCTGATGTAGTAACTTTAAGATTATCGTACAATATTCTAATCTCTTTCAATAAAGTGGAAACGTTAGTTCCTATTTTGGCAGAGATAGGAATTATTGGTAAATCTATATGTTCTCTGAGTAACTGTAAATTAACCTGAAATACAAATTACATTATAAAAATTATCAACTTCATCTTTTTTAATTACCATTGATACTTAAATTAATAATACATAAATATATTGAAATAGTAATGAAACTAATGAATTCAAAGAATTTAAAATTTTAGTCGCTCACTTCAGCATCTGGCAAATCAATTTTATTTGCTACAATAATGTGGGGCCTGTCATTCAGTCTCTCATTAAACTGACTAATTTCGTACTTTAAAGTTTGCAGAACTTCCCACGGTTCATTCTGTGTTACATCTAAAATAAATACTAAAACGGCGCAACGTTCCACATGCTTGAGGAAAGTTATGCCAAGCCCTCTATTTTTATGTGAATCTTCTATGAGACCGGGCATGTCAGCAACTAAAACAAATTACGAAAGTAGATTAAATGCGCAAGAAAATTCGCGCTATTTCTATACGATACAAATATTATAAAATATTATTATAAAAATTACCTGCAACTTGTTCATAATCATCGTACTGAATTATGCCTATATGAGGTTTTAAAGTAGTAAAGGGATAGGCCGCTATTTTTGGCCTAGCTCTGGATATCGCTCTTAAAAGTGTACTTTTACCAGCATTTGGCAAACCAATCTAACAATTTGATAAACATGACACAAATATAAATTTCATTCTTAAATGTTTTATATAATAAAAATTTCTAAAGTATTTATAGTAAATATATATTTTTGGATATTAATGAGACATAATGTTTTTAAATGCTAATAATAAAATCAATTTAGCGATAACTGAAAGAATATTCACCAATCCAATATGGGCCATACTCCTTATTTCCAACACGTATTGCAAGTTTTCCCCGATTGCGCCGTATTCGCATATTTCAGGCGTTTGTTGAGTGTCCGACTTGAAAAAGGCATTTCCATGACCGCCGGCACCACCTCTCGCGGCAATAAACATCATTCCTTCTTTGCTCAAGTCAGCTAATATTTTACCCTCTACATCGCGCACGATTGTGCCAATGGGCACTTTTACCACATTGTGTTCTGCATTTTTACCGAAACAATCCTTGCTGTAACCTTTTTCTCCATCTTTAGCTCTGATCACTGAATCTATATGCCTAAGATCCTTTACATTTGATGTCGTCTGCATAATAAAACTATACATTTTGTATTCTATACAAACTAGTGTTAATATGTTACACATACATGTAACATAAATGGATGTTTTTCAGTAAGAGACACAAATGACACAATGGATGCTTTCCATTTAACAACACAAGTCGACCTGTATAATACAGTGGATCATTTCATCTTTATTTGACATTGACAAACAAGAATGTAATGATTCATTGGGTGATCTGTGTTTCTTGGATGCTGGAAAGCATCTAGTAATAATCGTACAAATTTTATGTTTTACTTCTCACGTGATTTGCTTTAATAATCTTACTTCAAATATTACATGACCACCGTGCCCACCGTCACCACCATCCGGACCAGCTCGATCATTGATCCACAATCGTAAGAATGATATCTGCCCATCGCCACCGTTTCCCCCGATTGTTTTCACCTAACGAAAAATGATTATACGATTAGGAACTGATAATGTCTCGCGAAATAATGTTCTTACCGATCTTATATCGACAAAATATTGCAGGGTATCATTCTTCGATTTGGGTTTTGTACTGCGTAAAGCTATGGATTCCTGTTTATGAATGCATGCAGTAGCAGATAACGCTCTAAGCCCACTTGAAACTTCGCTCCTGATTCTGTTCTTTTTCAATACGATTTCACAGCTTTGTCTTTGAATTATGCCACATGTGACAATACTCAAATGACGAAAACAATGCATCTGAAAGGGATGGCAAAAGATATGATGAACCTCACGCATTTTACATATCAATAATGAGATAAATCAATATATGTACCGTATATTTTAATAAAATCCTTATTTATTTCTTAACAGAATACACAAAATAATTCTAGTTATGTGTTCATCTTGAGACGGTGACTTTAAATTTATCTTCTACAAAATTTGCGATTACATTTTGATGTAATTTTATAACTCTTCTCCTATATAACGGCATATAATTTGATTTGTAATTTATCCTATATGTTCTTTTTATCTTTTCATCAACAGGAGAGTGATAACAATTAATCAAATCTACATTGTCAATAATAGATCCTGCATAATTATACAGCGACTGATAAAAATCAGCTGTATTAAAATTTCGATCAGTAGACAAAGTTAAATCAAATGTATAACTACATGGATGAATACATTTAATATCTAATTTATCTTGAATATTTTTTATCATATCTTTCCATGTAATATTATCCACAGTGTATTTAAAAGTGTGTATCTTATTACTAGGTGCGATATTATGCATCATAGGTAGTTTGCCTTTCGTGAAAAAATGTGTTAATGAGCCCGCCGTGTGAAATTGCTTATCTAAACTGCGATAACCTGTTACAATATAATCCCGAAAAGATTGCCACAAAAACGGTTCTATTCTTGTTAATATAAAATTTCCATGTGCAGCCATTTCTACAATTTTCCAGGAATCGTCCCAACGTCTTCTAGGTTCATCCATAGGTGTTCCACCTTGACCATTGCATAGTGTTACTAATATTTGACCGTTTTCTTTTATCATTCTTTCGGACGACACAAAAAAGTCTTTCAGTAAGTCCCTATTTCTTTCTATTCTCATTTTACCACCAGCATGGGGAAAGTTAAATATAATTTTGTCGAACCGTCGTGATTTTAATGAGGAATATTCCTCTAACTTTGTAGCATCCACATCAAATAATATACAGATGCCTGAAAAGAAAAGCATAGGTTTCTTTCTTTATAACTATGATTAACTAATTCGATCGTCGACATTGTGGATAATATTTATCTCTACTTTAATTTACTGACCATTGCTTCGAAGATAATCTACATTTCTTTCTGCAGCTTCTTGATTGGTACCAGATTCGTAGCATGTAGCAATAAGTTCTATGTTCAAATTTTGTCGCGACAATGCTGCAGAGAATGAGAAGTTGCCTTCTCCTACTAGTAGTACAGAATCATTTTTATTAAAAATTGACATCGCCATCCTTGTTACTGAAAGCAATCGGATTGTATTCAAGCGGTATATCAGATGAATGCTTTTCTTTTCAGATACAGTGAGTGCAAAAATTCATATAAGGGAAATATCTTTAAAAAAATTTTATTTTTACAAAACGAAAATGAAAAGTTGCATTACTTGAACGCATAAAAAGTATTCATACAAAGAAATTTATTATAGCTTTTAAGATTATAAACACAGTTTTGCAAATCCTTTTGTTTACATTAGGACAATGTTATTGTTAATAAATTGTTAATTAATTTACAAATAAAGCTTTTTTTTTATAAAAATCTCCTGTATGAATATTTTTTACATTCACTGTAGATTTACATCAGTTGTATATTTTATCAAAAATTCATTAAGAATAGGTTAAGTATCAACATTTATAGGTTAAGAAAATTAGATTAGGGAGCCACGTAATTTTTCGTAACTTCGCAATTAGAATTCAGCAAGTTTGACTAACCTTCTATTTTAATATTATCATCTCACGTTAAAATACATAACCGATCCAAATGTATTTTTGCGTCGTACTTATTCGTAAAAAAAATGTCAACATAAGTTCGCCACTACAGTTGCACGTGAACGATCATAGCCAGATTCAGCAATGAGAGAAAAAAATGTCCATTGATGTCATGTTGTAAATAACGCAGTGTTCAATAATATGTGCGTGAATTTACAAATAATGCTACTCGAGATTATTCGCACGAATAATTGAAGTGAAAAACTTGTAATCGGTATGTAACGAGATCTTTCGAATATCTAACACAAAGAGATGTTTTGATAGTATAAAGATTTCGTCAGATTTTAGCAGAACCAGATGATCAGTCAATGCACGTGTCCAAAATATAATGTTATCTTATAATATATAATTGTTAGAAGATAATTATTATATATTGTCTGATATTTAAAATAATTATATTTATATAATATTTCGATTTGCAAGGTAGATGCTTTTTTCAGTCAGATTTGTGCAAAAACGCATCTAATGAGTCTAATTTCGTCATTGATTCCAAGAGACTAAACTGAATAATCACCTATATAATAATTATTTTATATATTTGTTATATAAAAATATAGCAGATTTCTAAAAATTTGTAAACAATAGGTGAGAAGAATACAAGAACAATAATGATTTTGTGAATGACTGCATGTGAAACAAAATACATTAAAAGGTTGAACAATTTTTAAGAAGAAACTTCGGTAATACAACAATATAAAATGTTTGCCGGCAGTAGAATTGTGTTTAGCCGCACAAATGTCATCGTGACAAGATATCACATATGGCCATTGATAAGTAATTTACCTAAAGTAAATGTAAGTTTCTAAATATTTTACATAATAATTTTTGTTACGTATCGTAACCTGAAGCAATCTATATTTACTTGAAATTTAATGTATATTTTGTTTTAGTTTCTATTAAAGGATCGATCTGCTATTTCAATGGCTTTTGTACACAATTTAGTTATTAACAAGTCAGTGCCATTGACGAAGGAACCGGTGTCACCAGTCAATAGATATGTCCAGAGGACACACACATGTGGTGAGCTGACATTGAAGAATGTTGGAGAGGAAGTAAGATTAAGTGGTTGGCTGGAATTCCAGAGAATGAGGAAATTTATAACATTACGAGATTCTTATGGATCAACGCAGTTACTTATACCTGAAGATGTATGTAGATACAGTCATTATATATTGATATTTGGTAACTGTCACATAAAACATTGAAAAGTTTCTAATGATTTCAGAGAAAAGATTTGATAAAAATTATACAGAATTTGTCTTTTGAAAGTGTCTTGAGCATAATAGGCAAAGTTGTACCAAGACCTGAAGATAAACAAAATAAAAAAATGAAAACAGGCGACATAGAGATATATGTTGAGTCTCTGAAGGTTCTAAATGCAGCATCGCAGAATCCCCCGGTGTTCATTAGAGAGTACAGTAAAGCCAAAGAGAGTCAGCAAATGAAATACAGATATCTGTCACTGAGATACCCTGAATTGCAAAAGAATTTAAGAATGCGTTCCTCCCTCATAATGAGAATGAGAGAATTCTTGATTCATGAATGCAGTTTTGTGGACATTGAGACGCCAACATTATTTAAAAGTACACCAGGGGTATGCCTTGTTAATATCTAGTTTACTATAAAACTGTGTTAAATATATAAAATTGATTTATTATGCAATATCAAAATTAAATAACCAAAACACATTAATTTTTTATGTTCAGGGTGCACAAGAATTTGTAGTGCCCACGAGACAACCAGGTATCTTCTACTCATTAGTACAGAGTCCTCAACAATTCAAGCAGCTTCTCATGATAGGTGGCCTCGATAGATACTTTCAAATCGCTCGATGTTATCGAGATGAGACTGTTAGGCATGATAGACAGCCAGAGTTTACACAGGTAATTATATATTGCGTTTCTATATAAGTAATATATTTTATTATCAGCTACACAATTATATCAGTGTTATATCAGTTATATTATAGCTAGACATTGAAATGTCGTTTGTTGACCGGGACGGAGTGATGAATTTAATCGAAAACTTATTAATGTATTCATGGCCAGAAGAATTGGGTTCTATAAAAGTGCCTTTTAAGCTTATAACTTATAAAGACGCAATGGAGTTGTATGGTACTGACAAACCAGACTTAAGAATATCATATCAAGTAAGAAAACTAATGTATATAATCTTTTCTTTTTTTATCTCACGGAATAAACACGGAATAGTTTCAATACAAATTGCTTTCCAGATAAAAGACCTCACACATATGTTTGATCTTCCAGTATTAAAGGAGACTATGAAGTTGGAAGATGATAAACAAAAAGTGTACGCTTTAGTTTTTTCAAAGAAATCGGTAGGTGTTTATTTTTACTTATTTTGATTTGTGTTCCAATGTTAATGAATTTTTATATTGTAGAAGTACTTAACAAAATCTATCAGAGATGAACTTTCTAAGATTCGTAACGATTATTTTGGTACTACAAAGCTAGTTCAATTAAAAAATGAAAGTAATTCATGGAAGACACAGTTAGATAAGCTAAAACTGAAATCAGGAATTATAGCGAAAGACGTATCACAGTACTGCAAGCTACAGGAAGGGGATGCAGTATTGCTGGCAATTGGATATCGAATGGATGCAGTGAGTATAAAGTCTAAGATTCTTTTTTTTCTCCTTTAATAATAATTTTTTCTCTCCACTTGTAATTATAATTATTGTATATTTTAGTTGAAACTCTTAGGAAAGCTACGTACCGAATTTACAAATATATTAGAAGCCAAAGGTGAACAAATACGTTCGTCCGAGGCTGAACTTGTATGGATCACGGACTTTCCGTTATTCACATTCGAAGAAACATTGGAATCGTCGCATCATCCATTTACGCAACCTCATCCAGAGGACATGAAATATCTTACAACCGATCCTTTAAAGGTCAATAAGACTCAAGCCAATTAATTAATCTTGTCATATTTTTTACATATCTTTTTTTCTATAGGTGAGAGGTTTACATTACGATTTAGTGATGAATGGATCAGAAATAGCGGGAGGTTCCATTCGAATCCACGATGCGAATTTACAGAGGCAAATATTGGGAATGTTAAACATAGACGAAACAAAATTGTCGCACATGCTCGAGGCATTGACCTACGGAGCTCCACCTCATGGTGGAATAGCTATAGGTATTACATTTTCACATGATAAATTTATATCTGTGAATGAAAATAAGAAAACATTATTTCTTGTTCAAGGACTGGATCGTTTCGTCTGTGTACTTTGTAATGAAAAAAGTATAAAGAACGTTATAGCTTTCCCGAAAACAATGGAAGGACGAGATTTAATGTCCGGAGCGCCAGACATTATTTCAGACGAGTTGAAGATTTTGTACCACATACAAACGGTAGATAAATAAAATTCTTTTCTTTAATAGCTATAAAATAGAATTGACATTGTACATTTCGCTCATGTATAATATGAAAAGACAATTCCTTGCAAGTTATATAAAAGATATAAAATTATTTACAAAATAAACTGGCAGTTTTGGGGCGTTATTATCTGTAACATTTTTTACCAAAAATCTAAGTTATTATTCAAGCTTTAAATAGTTATCAAAAGCATACAATTACACCGCGAACTGATTAAATAAAGAGACAAAAAAATAGATGTACAAAAAAAGTGTTTTATTTTTTTTCTGAGTAAACTCGTGCGTTCAATCGAAATGTTTTTACAGAAAAATAAAAAATACAATCCAGCCTGCATACTAAACTATTGACATTCATTTTTAAGAAGGATCTAAGAAGGTTCCTTCCTTTTTTTTGTACACTTCTTGAGAGTCTCTCTCCTGACAAGTGAACATTTCAACCTAACAAATTTTTTTCTTAACAAATACGCTGATATGTCGTGACTACCAACTGTCGGCGGACGAAAATTTACATCGCTTTTTATTCACATATACATTCATCTTGAAACAGCCCACAGTGTTGAATTGGTACGATTATATATTAATTAACAAAACGTCATTAAATGGCGAAATATCTGTTCAGTTTGCGATGCGTCAAATTTGTCAAAATCGTTAAAAAGACCCCTTAATTAAGATAAGTATCTGTTCGATCGATCCTCTTGCGATTTTTTTAACACAAAATGATGCAACTGTACATCCATAGATTAATTTCACGTACTAATTTTTTTGAAACAGCATAGAAGACATTTTGAAGACGAGCATCACATTTTTCTCATACCGTTATTGTTACACATACAACTTTTTACAATTAAATGCCGAATCAAGCCAGGATCACAAGTTTTCATAATTTCAGCAAATCCCGTAGAGCAAATCCAATCAAAAGAAGTGCTGTTCTTCTCGATTTGGCATATACTTTCAGCAGACGCACACATTATTCTTCCGCGGGTCATACGAATCGCTCGAATTACAACGCGATGCGATCTATATTGTCATACGTTCCTAATATCCTAAAACGCATGCAACTTACAGCAATCGGCATAAAGCCCTGCCCGATACAGATCATGTGATGAAATTCTTCGAGAATCAGGATCAACAGCGAGCATGGGCCGTTTCTATTCTCGTCCTATTTGGGCCTGTTCTTTTTGGCTAAATTTCTTACATTTTACCTTTTTTCTTTTCATATTGAAAAAAAAAAGAAAAAAGATGAATGGTGTAAATAGTTCAGCTAAAAGAACAGACTTAAAAGCAATTCGCACGAAGACTCAACGTAGGAACTTAGAAGAATCGCAAGATCTATCATCGCGTGTCCCTTCTATTACAATGTACGTTTGTTTTGTGAATGCAAAGTGTACATTCATAAAAATGTAAGAACCATTAATATTTTTTTCACAAAATGCATGTTCACTTAAGCTAAACAGCTCTAAATTTGAGTCTTGCTTACTTCGCTTGTGTATATATAGAAATATATATATATATATATATATATATATATATATAATTTAATCTAAATATATATATATATATATATCTTACAATTAGATTAAATCCAAACTTTAAATCCCTATGTTAAATAACCGGATGAATCAACGAGCGTGTTCGGGGAGGAACGTAATCACATTTACAGATTTATTAAGCCCGCTAATATTCGCTTGCGATCTCTCGCACGACGACATTAGGTATCTTGCGAAGTGCTTCGTTTTCTCGTCTCACACTTTTGCAAAATTTTTCGGTAGAAAAACGTCATCAATGTAACGGTGTCTTGTAAGAACAAGAGTTGACTTCAGTGAATGGACACGTACACGTGATGTTCCATGATTCTTCATGTATGACGTGAGTTTCCTTCGTAATCCTCTCGGTAATCTTGTACATGAGTACTTAAGCTGATCGTAGTTTTTTTTTTTTTTTTTTTAATAGTAAAAGAGCATTCGGGAAATGATGAATTCGATCTATAGAATTGTCTCTCTACTTTTGTTTTCTTCTTCCTGTCCATAAAGTCGATGCGATAAACTTGCCATGTTATATATTACAATCTATTGTGTGCGCGTTCGTTTCTTTCGCTCTTAAGCGCGATTACTGATTCGCCGATCGAGTAGGGCTTTGAACCGGCGGTTTAATCTATTACGCTTAAAGTAGGAGTAGTAATAATAGCAGCAGTATAGTCGTAATAATAGTACAGTTGATCGCTCGGTTTTAAGGGCTCTCAAAATTCTCGACGTCGAACGAGATTGAAGGCGCGGGCCCGTGGGCATCGGGCGTTCGCTCGGTTGGCTGGCAGTATGTACGTGTGTTAAATTGCATTTAATTCTAAATACGTAGATCGTTTTCGTAATATTCGAGGCGATTCGATTGACCTTCAACCCTTGTGCCGCTCAGTGTCTGTGATATATTTATAAAAAAAAAAAACCACAAGAAGAGATGAAGAGATAAAGTGACGCAGAATCCTGAGATAATGTTACATAAGTAGTGTCTCACTCTTTGAAGAATAATTAATAATATGAATAACAATTAAGCGTATATCGTAATTACCGTGACGTGTAATTGCAAATTACAATTTCAGTGTAAGATCTCAATGTGCAACGTAACGTTAACGTCGGGCGTTCGTGCTGCTAAAAACGCGCGCTTTAAATTATAAAAATACAATAAATATTTATAATCTAAAGCGCCTCTTTTGTACGCGTGCTCATTCTACAAAAAATTAAAAAAGAAATCTGGTGATGCTTATTCATAGAAGAAATAGATTCTGCATTCGCGCACGCAGTGTTCTCGCCAGCGTGACCGATCTCGGGCGGGGGGAGGGGGAGGGGGAAGGTTTGAACACGTCGGTTGAAACTGTGCAGCTGAAGGGTCGAGGTCTTTGTACTCCTCTCTGCAATTAATGTTTTTTTTCCCCCCCTCGCGGAAGCGCACGCGAGATTCGTCCCGCGTGAGTTCGCAGGTAAGACGTCCTATCAATACGATTCTTTCGCGCACACCGCGTCGCCGTTATAAAAAATACTATTTTACAGCGCAGGAGGCAAGCTCTCGTCCATGCAAAGCACATGCTCACATAGACGGACTCGCATTGGATGCAAACGTGTAATAATCACTCGCACCAGCAATCTCTCGTACATACATACACGCAAGCACGCACACACCCGCTATCGAATAAAATATCATTGACCACACGTTCTTGCACGAAATATATGTTAAACGGAGACGTCTAGAAAATTCTACAGGAAATAATGGATACTACTGTATATACATACGAAACGGATGGAGATAGGAACGGCAGACGATCGAATAGATTCAGCAACGGCCGAGTTCGGATCACTATAATGTTTTCGCAGAAACGCAAAAAGCGAGATTGAGATTTGCAGGAGAGATAAAAAAAAAGGAGAAAAAATGCGAGAGAACGGAAGAATAGGATTACAGTTGCAAGATTCATCACGCGGCTCCGTGCGATCGTAGCATCCGTACGTCTTATTAGCGACGAAGTATAGCTAAAGGTCTGCTTTCTATTCTTCTGCACTAGATTGTACTAGAATTCTCTTTCTCGCTTTCGCCAAATATCAAACGTATACCTATCTCACTTGAAGTTTCAAAAATGTATAAGTTTAACCACAGAAAATGGATCTTAAGGATGGTTTTACTGTTTCCATCTTTTTTTTTTTTAAAGCAAAGAAATCTGCGATGCTCACCTATTCGTCCGCGCCGTGTTATTCGCTTCGCAGAGGCGGAATATGCCGCGAACGTAGTTTCTCATAATCATTTCTTGGCGAGCAAAAAATGTTTATGCATATTTTCATAAGTCTTGCTCATTAAGAAACAAGATGAGCTACCGTCTTGTGTCGCGCATAAACACCAAGTATTATCGAATTAGAAGAGTTCATGAGATACGATTACACCTAAAAGAAAAGAGAAAGAAAAGAAGTGCGCCTTCTACGAATGTCGAACGTATTTTTTACCCGGCCCGCCGGTTCCACGCGTGTAGATTATTGTATCGTATCACTTATTGTATCGTAATACGGTAAATCGCGATTTATTGCCTACAATTACGTACGCATAATGAATACTACTTCACTACATGTAACGCAACACCTTATCGCGCGGAGGACTTTATCTATTCGTGAGGGCTCGCGTTTTCTTTTCTTCTCTTTTTTCTCCCTTTTTCCTTCACTTATCTCTTTATCACCAAACTGACTTCTTGTCGTGTATAACAAATATTCGGTCGCTCTGTTATTTTCGCGCCGATATCTAGTGCATCTTCTGGTCTGTTACATTCTCGCCTTTGACGGCGAAGGTCATCACAGATCACCGTTGCCATCATCATCGACGCCTTCCACGGACAAGGTTTGTTCGCGTTGCTTGCATTTTTTGCATTCAACATCTTCGCTTTCTCTTTTTTCAATGCCCAAATATATGACTTTAGTTAGATTAAAATTAAGACCGAAGCATAAATCAGGCAATATATATATATATATATATATATATCATTTTGAATTAAAAAATTTTTGAAAATTTCAAGCAACGCGAACAAACTTATTAAAACACACAAAAAAGAAATCTCTTTTTTTTTTAGCTAACTTGTGCATTGTTCATCTTTTTTTTCTAATATGGAAAGAAAAAAAGAAAAATGAATTATGCAAAAAATTCAGTTGAAAAAAATAGGATATATTTCGAGGTCTCTGGGACTTTTCTTTGTGATTTGCTACGAAAGCGACGACGATGATGGGGCCTTTTCACGCGCGATATCGTCGGTCTTCTGCGTCTCACTGTCTTTGATTATCGGGAATCCATCAGGCGTTTTTAATTCACTTTTAATTCGCCTTCGCGATGTATGCATACGCGTGTATACAAAGCGCAATTAGGTGTTTCCGATGATCTACGTAATACATATGAGAACCGTATACAGAGCATGGCCGTATGCAGGAACAAAAGTGATCGGTATTTAAAGTCTCCTTTTACGATCTTTTGCGTTTATATGAGCTTCGAAAGATATTTTCTATGCATCATGCATCTAATGCCTAGTTACGCTGGATGGTCTTAAGTTTTCATTCGTAAACCATGAGATAATGCACGTTATCTCACGTATTATCCAGAGCTATGTACGTTGAAAGCGAAATGGACGAGATAAGAATTGAAGGCTAATAATTAACAAACTTAAGATTACAGACCGATTACTTACGTTGTAAAATACACAACATTACCAATGTCAAAGGTAAAATTAATATCACAAAGGAAACTACAAATTCCTCATTTTGCGCAATGATTTCCTTGCATTTTTAATCAGCCTAAGAACTTTATCCTGTATGCGACCATGCGGATCAGACCATGATGTATTATAATCTTACGATTTGCTTAACGGGCTGCCTGCTGAAACATCGATGGGATCTGAATGACTATTCGGAGATCTCTCGTACGCGGCTTTGCGCGTTCAATAAAATTAAATTAACATCCTAATGCCATGTTTGAGGCAACGCGCGCGTGACCTGTTATCAAAAATGTAAAGCGTTAGACGTGTAAATAATAAAACATGCACCGTCTTACGATGGATCGAAAACGAATCGCCGATGATACCGATTCGATTTCGGCCGATTTGGTCGGTACAATGTTTTCTCACGGTGCATTCAATCAAACAAGGTTGTATTCAAGGACGCCTTATACTCGAATACGCGAATCTTGTCTCTCTAGCTGTTCGCAGTTTTCTACGCTTAGCTTCACCGAAGTAACAGTACAAAATTCTCGTAGACGGTAATTGCTTCTAGATAGTACATCATTCTACATTGCAGGTGTATTTTCGCAACTAGCGCGACGAAATTCTACAGTAATTTTCTCGAACACAATCGGGCAAACGATCGACTGCCCGGTAACGGACGAAATCCAAAGATGACCTCTTCCGGTATGTAACATTCGTTCCACATATCATTAATTGATGACACACAGATACGTAGGAAGAGACTACTTATACAAGACACATTCGAAACGTCTACAAAACATGGATCTTCATATATTGATATAATGAAGACAATAACGTCGATAACGACGATGATGGAAAGTTGTATTCCATGTGGACCTTTTCGAAACACGAACGTACAAGCGATGGTCCAGCTGTTCGATTTCTCTCGTGACGTCTTGTTTGCTCCCTCGAATACGTTTCAGAACTGGTTTCAGAACGCCATACAACAGCTATTCCAGTTTTGCACGCATAATGTAAATGCAATGTGTTTTGTTGTAAATGAATTCGCTCAAACAAGTTATAAACATCCTCTGGTTGTTATTCTCAACTGACTGCCTCTCTTCCCGCACTCTTCTGTTCTCTCTTTCACGAAGTACAGATTCTGGCATCTCGCTCTACATTTCTTGTAAATTAGTCTTATGCATTTTCATCGATGGTGGGTAGCCAGAAAGCCATGTTGGTGCATGCAGACGCTAACATCATGTACTTGGGATTGAACTGGATACACTGCACTGGTGCCGGATGATCACCATTCAACACGCAAACTTTATAACCGGTCTCCGCGTTCCACACATGCACCCTACCATCTGTGGAGCCACTGAACACAAATTGGGAATCCGGACTAAAACTGGCCTCTATGGCAATTCCCTTGTTGTTGAGATGTCCAGCAAAAGTCTGTAAGGGTGTACCATGAAAAGCGTCAATTAAACGAATCGTACTACCGTTAGTAGAGATCAAGATGGTCTTGCCGTCTCTACTGAACTTCAATCCAGTCCAATCACACTCTTTTTCCTGCGACAGTTTGAAGGTAACAAATGGACCCTTATCAAAGCTACGCAGATCATATAGCTTGATACTTTCTGAATTGACTCCAGCTGCAAAGATAAGACCTTCGGGATCATATGCTGCTACTGGTCGTCCTGAGACATTCATCACCCCGTGACAATTTGGCGAGCGCAGGTCCCACAGTCTCAGGGATTTGTCTAAAGAACCAGAGAGGAAAGTATCCTCGATAGGACTGATACATAGTGATACTACCTTTTTTGAGTGACCAGGAAAGTAACGTATATACTTGTTATCATGTAAACTGAGATAACGGATCGTGTCGTCGACCTTGGTGCTGCTATGTATCGCGGTATTCTTCGCATGGGTGAAGTGTATCAAGTCGACGCCGTACTTCTTGGAATTGACCGTCCGTACCTGAGTACCCTTCTCGCAGTCATATATGACAATCTGATCATCCTCCGAGCAGGAGATCAGGGTGTCGCCATTCGGCGAGAAATCGATACTGTTTATCCGATCTGTGTTCTCGCGGAATACCTTGGCCACCTTGAAGCTCCTCACCACGTGGTCGACGAGCTTCATGGTGATGGACGGCGCGTCCTCCCTCTCGTGCCGTCCCCTTAACTTCCTGGACTCCACAATCTCTGTGTTTGTGCTGTGACCGGGTGTGAAGACTGCCGGGCGCGGGGGCCGGGCGTGAGTCGCGGATGCGGACGCGGACGCGGACGCGGCCGCCAAGTTGCCTCCTCGCGAGGGAGGAGGGAAAGCAGAGGCTCGCGTGTCACCGCGGAGATCGCTGAGAGAGAGATTGAGGTGGCCGCGAATACAGTCCAGACAGAGAGAGTCGGGACAGGAGAAGGGGAGGGAAGGAGGGAAGGAGGCGGGCTGTCCACCGGGACGCGGGCGAGGAATCCCCGCGCGCCGTCCTTATCGTCGTAGATCTCTCAACACTCTCTCGCAATCATTCACCACCGTGGATTCCCGCGATACCTCTTCGCCGACGTGGCTTTCCTTCTTTCCGTGAAACGGACGCCGTCAGCGGGACCGCCGATCGTAATACCAAAGCACTGCACGTATGTACGCGTACAAATCTTGCCAACCGATCGGCCGGGAAAATTTGTCGTTTCCTGCGAGTGTACTGTACCTGGGACTCGCGAGCGTATTCCTCGCTCTCTGTGTCCCCAATCGGTAGCGGTGAATTCGGCAGGAAAGCGACACCGACTCTAGTTGGTACTTTGGCAGTCCGTGTCCAGCAAGCGTGAAAGGTCGCTACGCATGGGGCCGCTCCAGTGCAAGAAGCGTGTAGAAACTGTTTTCACCGCGAATGCGCCATCTACGTTCAGCAGCACCGCCGCGGAACTACGTGCTTAGTTATCGCTCGGTCGGTAATATCGCGCTCGATCGATAATCTTGCGTGAAGCAAATCTATTTCTTTTTCATTTATTTTTCTTTTTTTCAACGTCTAGTTCGTTCTTTAGACTGAATTTTTCATATTTTTTTGCCTTATATTTAATAATATTTAATTTATATCTAACTTTTGAGTGTTTTCCATTTGATGACACAAGTGTCATTCTGTCTTTGTTATTCATTGAATGTCAAGAAAGATAAAATGAGATTTGTGTCAATTTGTGTCACCGAATGGAAAACGGTCTATATTTCTTTCTTTCTCTCCAACGTCTAATTATATTTCTGTTTCATTTCAAGTGCAGGAAGTACAGCACTAATGCATCACAGTACAGTTACACAAAGCGGCTTGTCTCCCACCTGTGTTTATGTAAGTAGTCACACACACAGTGATCATTTTTCTGCGTTCTTTTTGGTTTTTTTTTGCGTAAAAAGGAAATCGTATCCGAAGTGAGGATACGCATCGATGAGTCTTTCATTCCACGATGAGCGACATTCGAAAAAAAGCCAATCACTTGGCGGTATTTAAGCGACGGACCAAGAACGAAGACAACAATGAATTATCGAGAAGCATCATTATAGGAGCGAGAAAGACGGGCCAGTTAAATCTCTCGTCGAAGGGACTGTCCACGGGTATATTATATTTACAAGCACCGCCTGTGCATACTAAAATTGTAAACTGGACGATGGAACGATCGACGATACTATCGAAATCGCTCTACGTTTACGTTCATATTACGTCGCACAATTATTTCGAGCATGCTCCAGTTTTCGTTTAGATCATACGAAAGTTTATATTCATAATTGGACGGACATGCATGATTGCGATGATAGTATATATTCAAGTACAGTCATGTTAAAATGTATATGTTTATGATAGGTACTTTTCAGCAAGATGCAGATCATACAACACAGTGAATCAGTAATAATAAATTATTGGCAACATGTTAGGCCTGTTTTTTTTAGCTAAATTTCTTGTTTGACTCATCTTTCTTTCATTTTTCTCCACATTGGAGAAAAAAGAAAGGTTTTTCTGGGTTGAATTTGGAGATATATTGACCAATGTTTGATGCCAATTAGGATTGCTTACAAAATATAAACTAATAGTAATATTACATCAATTTTATAATTTTGCAATAATATAAATGTAATATAACAGATGTTCACATAAGAGTTACATTATTGAGTTATTGAGTAAGAAATCATAAATTGATGTCACTGTTTGTGTTCTGTGAGTACAATCGCATTTATCAATAATAAGCAAAGATAAAATATCATCTGCATTTCTTATTGAAAAGTACTTTAGTTCATCAATACACACAAGTCTCAAATACAATACACAGATCTTTTTATACCTTTGTTGCCTGTCAATTATCACTTATATGTTGCAATAAGTATTCAATAAGTTTTTATTATTAGATTTATTTATATTCGATATGATGCACATGTGCATTGTGAATGAGAGCGCAATGAAAGTGAAATGTGCATAATGTTTCCTTATTCATTTTAGATGACATTATTGTGTCATGTAAAAGCTCTTTGTAATATACAAAATATCAGAGAATACGTTTTTAAAGTTTTCCAAAAAATTGATGATTCCAGAGACTTACATGACACAACTAATGGAATCTTATCATATATGTACAACAAATAGACAGTCTCATATATACAAGTGTTTTGGAAATCTTATAACTGGGAAAGATGTGATTTCTCTTGTTAAAATAAGTAAAAAATATAGAATAACATTTTTTATACTTCTGTTTTTAAGAAAATCGAATTTGAATATTCATTAAGTACAGATACACTTAATTAGTCATTATCAAGTGGCTAATCTGTTTAGTTTATCTGATTGTTTACTACTATCTGTTTCTATAATATAGACTTATAATATAAACTTATTGAATTATTGTATACACTACACTATAATTCAATAAGTTTCAATAATGTATTTATTTTATTAATTGAAATATTGTTGAAAATGTTTAGAGAAAAAAAATTTTTTTTTTTTATTTTTGAAGAATCACCTCCTTTCTGATTAAAATTTCTTTGACACCCTTTACATAGATATATGTAAGCATTGTGAATGAGAATGCAAAGAAAGATATGAACAATGTTATCCATCATATCAAGTTTTTTTTGGAATGTATGAAAGATCAAAACTCATATTTTAATATATCATTACTAGTTTAAATAAGACACAAAATTGGTGTAATAAATTGGCATTTTTAAATTTATATTCTATATAGATAATGCAGCTGTAAGTCCAGCAGTGTGAAAGTCAAATAAATCTAGTTTTGCACAATTGTGTTTCTTTTTTTATGTATGTGTATTTTTAATTTATATGTACATATATATTATATATAAATACAAGTCATAAATGGCAAAATTCTAAATTTCGCAAAATATTACGTTTAATATTTATTTTTTATTTAAGTTTAAGTTTAATATTTATTTCATTTAATATCGTGTCACTAATGTTGCTTCAAGATACATTTGAAAACAATTTATGCTTATAATTATAAATAAAACATGCTTGGTGTCGTATAAATATTATTCATTATCATTATTTTAAATTGCTTTGCATGCTTTGCTAAAAAAAACGTGTAATATTAGAAGTGATCCTAGGTGTATCCGACGTAACTTATTGTTAGTTTATTCGCCATATCAGGTAAGTAAATTTTATATAATAACGCCTTCATTGAATTTAATGGCATAGTAGCTGTCCATAGTGCAGAAAGGGTAGAATCTTGAACATAGGAATTAATACGCGTTACAGTACCTGACAAAATATGGAATATAAACGAATTAACGGAAGAGGAATTACGTGATTTACATTTCGAACTTGATTATGAACCTTTAGAGGAGCGATGGTGGGAACAAGAGCCACTGAAGATGTTAGATATGAGCTGCAATAGTTTAACCGTAATCGATAATAAAATAGAACTTCTAACAGAACTGAATACTTTAAACATATGTATAAATTATTCCTTGTTTCAATCATAAAAGTGTATGTTTTCAATATTTCTATATGTATGATCTTAAATATTTTAATACTGTTTCTAGTTACATAGCAATTTGTTGGAAGAACTCCCACCTGAAATCGGTTCTCTGCGCAAATTAAAAGTACTAAATCTATCAGACAATAGACTAAAAAATTTACCTCATGAATTTTATATGTTGGAGGAACTATGCGAGTTATATCTAAGAAGTAATCAAATAAGTATACTCGAAGCTGAGATTGGAGATTTAATCATGTTAACTTATATGGTAAAAAATACACATCATTATACGTGATTATGTAAAGTCAATTATTTAAATGAAATAATTGTATATCTTTTTAGGATTTATCGTATAATAATTTAAGAGAATTACCGATCGGAATGGGATATTTGGTGCGACTAAAGACATTGAATTTATGTCAGAATATGATAAAAGAGTTACCACCTGATGTAACAAATATGCGATGTGAGTTTCTTTCATGCACAAATGCATTAATAATTGACCACAAAAAAGTGATCTATATTTTGCGATATTATTCGATAAAATGATTATTGTATTTTTCTGGTAGCATTAAAAACGTTAGATATCAGCTTTAATCAATTGGAGATAATACCACCATTAGGTGAATTACGGAAAGTAGAAAGAATTATGTTCCAGTCGAATAATTTGCAGGAATTTCCAGACATATCAGGTTGTTCAGCTTTAACAGTATTGCATTTGGATAACAATAACATTTCTGTATGTGTTAATGTATATATTTATGCTTGAGCCAATCAAGACTTCAGCTTGTTATTATAAACGCAGTATTACTAAAACAATAATATTCTCTCTTGTAGGAAATTGATCCGCAACGCTTAGAAGTGGTAGGGCATCTAAAACAGCTCACAATGCAAAATAATATAATTGAAATAATACCTGAAGAAATAATCAAATTAATAAATTTAGAAGTTTTTGACTTGTCGCATAATAATATATCTTTGTATGTCACAAAACTTTTCTACTATGGTTTTATATATTTAGAGTATTCATTAAAATGAATCTTTTTTACAGAATACCTTATTGCATCGGCATATTGCCCAATTTAAAGCAATTTGCAATCGAGGGAAATAATATAAAAAATATAAGGGGAGATATAATACGATGCGGTACACCTCGCATTTTAACACATATTCGCCAAACTGTAGATGTTAATACAAGTATGAACACCAGAGAATTATTACAACCTAGTGTCAGTAACATTATTCATCCTGATAAGTATGTAAAAATTAATCTGTTAATGATATGATCAACTTAAATGTGTGTCATTGCACTAAAAAAATTTTTAAAAAAGTATTTTATTTAAATCAAGTATATAATTTATAATACAGATATATGATGAAGAACACAAGGTTGTTCAGCTTAGCTGGGCAAAATCTTTCGGAAATATCCGAAGAAATCTTGGAAGATGCAGCGGAAGTCTCTGTCACAACTATCGACTTAAGTAGAAATAAACTATCAGGATTGCCTAATAAAATGTCGGCAATCGTTACAGTGACAGACCTAAAGTTGACTTCAAATCATTTAGCAAGCTTGCCAGAATGGATTGGTGAAAAGTATAAGTGCTTGCAAATTTTAGACATAAGTAAAAATCACTTACAGTCTCTACCATCAAACATCGGTTGCTTGAAATACTTGCGAGATATTGATATCTCATTCAATAGGTATTACAGATATAATTTTGTGCAGGATATATTTCCATTTCTTTTTAACGTAGAAATATAAGTTTATGCATTGAATATTATTCTGTAGGTTTACTGAGTTACCAGAAACTATTTATGATGTTGAAGCATTGGAAAGTTTAATTGCCAATGACAATCAAATCGCGAAAATAGATGTACCGCTGTTGGAAAAATTAAAAAGGCTAGCAGTTTTAAATCTGACAAATAACAATATTGCTCACATACCTCCTGAACTTGGAAACTTGAAAAACTTAAGGTAATAAATATTTTGCTGCATAATATTGCTCATATTTTTATCATATTTTCATCATACATTAGGCGAGTTTTTTAATTCGTTGATTGATCACATTATGCGCAAATGCAATTTTGCTCCATAAATTTGATTGATTAAAATGAATTAAAAAACCTATTGATACTTATTGTTAGTATAATATAAATAATATAATTTGTTTTCGTATAGATATATTGCTTAGTGTTTTTATTTACAATGTCATAATACAAACGTTTTTTTAGGAATCTATTGTTATCTGGGAATTGTTTCAAATATCCCAGACAAGCAATTCTGATGAAAGATACAGAAGAAATATTGAGCTATCTACGTAATCTAATACCTCAATAACGGAGAGAAAACAAAATAGTTTATAAAAGTATCCAGTCTCGAAACTGTTAAATACTTAATTGTTATTATATGAGTGTATTGCGCGGAAATATTATGTCTACATATAAAGTTTTTATGATCTTTAAAAATTATGTACAATCTCATCCTAGATGAGACACATCAAGTGCAAAATAATTATAATAAGCTATAGATCAAATTAGTATAATATTATATAATATATTATCGATGTAAATTAAACTAAGGAAAAATCTTGCGTTCATAGAAATATATAAAAAAAATGATAGAGTATGAGAATATATAAATGCAGCCATTATATCATATTTTGAAAGAATGATATTTACAATAAGATAGAATTTATGGATTAGAATAAATGTCACTGAAGTGAAAGTTAATAAAGAATATAAAAATAAAAGAAAGTCAACGATAATTTGTAATACACTTTATAATATTCACGGCCTAATAAAAAAGTATTTTTCCTTCCTATGAATGAAGCAGTATAATAATAGATAAATCTTTATCAAATTTAAAAATATATATTGCCAAAATATAACTATATTATGATTTTTTTTTTTTTTATATATATATTATAATAGTACAAAATTAATTTTGTTTCTCAGTAGAAATGCCATCATACACGAACTTTATGCTTTAAATACACATGTATACAACTGCCATAACCACTTAACCATAACCACTCAGGCACTTCAGTCCTTGAGCAGTGGCTCGTACTGTTCGTTTCGCGTGTGCATACATTGTGACAGTTGTGTGTACATTTGAACGTAGATCGTCGTGCGCAACCTGAATTTGGCATTAGTCATGTCACGATATTATACGAATTCGTATGAAGATTGACGCCTTGACAAACGTCGTTGGATCTTGCCGACAATTAAATTTCTCGTAGGTCCATGGCCAGTCGCTTTGGTTATCTTTTATTGCAAATGCATCGTTTTAATATTTTATCTTTTTTCAATCTTCTCGCAAATGGATAACGTAATCACATTTTTTTTTCATCCCTGCTACTGTGACTTGTATGTACATATGACTTTTAGGCATTTCTGGAGGGTAGAATGTCAGCAGAATCGGAGATAGTATTCGAAGAGGAACATTCTGTGGACCTGTTTTCAGATGTGGAATCGTCGCAGAGTACGAATAATGTAGCCAATTCGGACTGTAAGAATCTATCTATCTACGCGTTCTCTGCATTGCGTTTTTACGTCGCTTTTAATACTCAAACATTTGGCTTCAGCGAGTTCCATGTCGATTGGTGTCAACGAGCCTGAACCTTCCGACGACGTACCTGAGTGGAAGGGCATGAGTATGGACGAAATACGCAAAGGTCTTGGTGTTTACGATTATCGAGAACATCCACCAATCGTCATCTCTCCTCATCATACAGTATTGTTCATGGTATGATTTAACATGAATAGAACAATAATATATTATTAAATTTTTGAAGACTAATATATCACAGTTAAACAAAAGTGAAGTTAAATTGCAAAGCAATAATTAATTTAATTTAAATTACTAAGAGATGTTAAAATAATTATGGATAATTACATATCCACAATTATCATATTAGAATTCAATAAAAATTTATTTGTTTAATTGCTGAATGACTTCTCATTGTCACCTTATATTTAAAATTTATTTAGTATGTAAGATCTTGATGTTATTTTATTAATTGTTTCTTTTAAATTGCGATTAATACTCTACGAGCCAAAATGTATTATGTATGTCATTTTATTAAATTATTAAATGTATTTTAATTATTTTAATTTGTATCGTAATTTGCTCGTCTCTTGGTCATTTAATCAAAGATTATTTTGATAATATATCTAAGTTACCAATTTTATACATAAGTCTTGCTATGCCTACTTGTTAGATATCTACAGGGTCCGGCAAAATGATCTCCCACATTTTAATCAGTGGCGGTGCAAAATGTGGGAGATCATTTTGCCGGACCCTGTATTATATTTACAACATATTTTTTTTGTGATTTAGTTACCATTGCGTTCACATGGACCACCAAAGCCGTATCCGACGCATCAAATAGACAAATGGAGCCAGGGTTATGTACGAATGCCACATTCTGCACATAGTTTGTATCCAATAGAGCAGGTACATATTGTCAAATAAATAAAATGTCCAACATTTGCTCAATCTTGAGATGACAAATTCTTTGAATTCGAAAATTTACTCGTATTTTCTTAGAAAACATTGAGAACAATTATCATTTATATATATGTATATAATTTTAAATTGCTTGAAGAATTTGTTATCAAAATAAAGATTGCAAGATGCAGGATTGTCTATAAAGAAAATGGATATTAATTATGTATTAAGATTATTTTTTTAGTATTGGCTCCTGATATTCCGCATAGAGAGTATAAAATAATTATTGATATTAATTAAACTTTATATTTTAGAGAAGTGGAAGTCGTTGCTGTCGAAATAGATGGGAGATGATCCAGGAAGCTTTGCTGAGGAGCATTCTTTCTAGCCAACAGTTAGAAGAGGCTATACTTTCGTACAATCAAATATATGCACAGCGCTGGAATTTTGCGGCGCTCCATTACTTTTTCTCAGAGGTATACCTACGGTGCATTACACTTGGATTGTGCTCTTTAAAAATTTTGATTAACAAGAGAATTTTGACGCAGGTCATGGACTCGGAAGAGACAACAATGTTCTTTGAAGTACTGATGCCAAAAATAGTCCAACTGGCTTTGCAGCTTCCTGTGCTGTTAACCGGTGCGGTACCTTTATTGAAACGACATAGCAACGACTCCATCAGTTTAAGTCAATTACAAGTAGCTTCGCTACTGGCAAATGCATTTTTTTGTACATTTCCTAGACGCAATTCCAATAATCCGCAATCGGAATACGCAACGTATCCTTATATTAATTTTAATAGGTAAGACTACAAATTATTTTAGTTATTTAAAATTATTGGATAAAATATGTTTATTTATTATTTATTATGTATTTTTCTAATTGTATATTTTAGATTGTTCGCCGCATTTAATGAAAAACAAAGTGCGAGTCGATGCGAGTCGGTGATGGAAAAGATTAAATGTCTTCTCCATTACTTCAGAAGAGTCACAACTAAAGGTGAGCATATCATAATTATGAATTCTTTTATATAAATATTTATGCAATTTACCGCGATGATTTATCGATAAACGGATGTAATGTAGAACTCGAATCACGTTATAATTTTTACATAGAGCAGCACCTGAAGGTATAATAACAATTGAACGACGTTACATTCCGTTGGAAAACTGTCCAAGGTGGAATTTGCAAGAGCAAAAATTACCACCGTTACATATAACAAGTAAAGGGACTATTGAAAGTGAAGGAGCTGGGTTGCTTCAAGTGGACTTTGCAAATAAGTGAGTCTCTATTATCCATTCTAGTTAGAATGAATCATGTCTAAAAAATTTATTGACAACTCGTATTGCTTGAAATTTTAGTGAAGAATTATAAGGCAAATAAACAACATTAAAAAAAGAGAAAAATAAAGAGATTCTGAAGATTATTACTGATATTTTTCATTATTTACTAATTTTCTTTTTCATGTGTATTTCGTAAATAGATATGTAGGTGGAGGTGTGCTAGGCTTAGGCTGCGTGCAGGAAGAAATACGATTCGTTATATGTCCAGAACTTATGGTCACTATGTTGGTTACGGAGGAATTAGATGATACAGAGGCACTTATCGTCAGCGGTACTGAGCGGTACAGTAAATACGAAGGGTATAGCAACACTTTCAAATGGAAAGGAGATTTTGTTGATGAGACACCGAGGGATATTAGTGGTAGACGTATGACGTCAATCGTTGCTATTGATGCCCTTTACTTCAAGCAATCCTCTTTGCAGTTCAATATGGACAACATAAAACGTGAACTCAACAAAGTTTGTAATCTTGATATAAATATCGTCTTAATTAAAATAAATCTGTATAAAAATTCATGAAATTTATCCTTCAGGTTCCTAAATTATCGGAAATGTGAAGCAATCTCGTTTGTAAATATTTTTACCAATTTTAAATAAATTATAATTTTTATATAGATTGTTACATTTAAAAAATATTTAATCATTTCATTGTTCAATGATATTCTTCTCAAAATTAAAAAACTATTAATTGCCGGTTGTAAAAAATTGCTATTTATTTTTCAGTATTATGCTAATATAGTGCTATTGTCTCTAATTTTAACGCTAGTGCATTTTCTGTAGGCTTATGTAGGATTTGTCGGATCTGATATCTATAAGAACAATTTGTCCGCCATCGCAACGGGAAACTGGGGATGCGGCGCGTTCCGCGGAAATCCGAAATTGAAAGTTTTGATACAATTGATGGCTGCTGCAGTTGCAGGTCGATCGATGGTCTATTTTACTTTCGGAGACACGAAGTTGCGAGACGACGTGGCAGCGATGTACGCACATTTGGTTCATCACGATATTGATATAGGTATTCACATTTAAAAGAATTCCTATATACGAAATGTATATAGTAATGATTATAATCTTTATAATCATTTACGTATTAATTGGATTAATTTTTTTTCATTAACTTCTAGCGCGACTTTACTCAATGCTGTCGGAGTATCGTCAAGAATCAGCGTCGAACGTTCATTCGGATTTTTATTGTTTCTTGTACAACAAAAGTAGAATGAAACCATTAAGCAAATATTTCTTGACAAAGACTGAAAATTCTTCATCGAAGATTTCTACCGAGAGTCTGAAGGAAACACTATTTAAAAGAAACAAAACCGCAACCTTGTCAAATAAAGACGTTGATAACAAGCGATATCTTTATTCGACGGCTAAGGAGAAGGAAATGGCGGAGGAGGAAAAGATAATGAATTGGTTGACAAGCTGCGAGGACAATAGCAACGACAATGCTAAGCCCGATATCAAGGATACATGCCATGAGAAAATTAAGAATAATCCAAGAGAAGCGGATAGTGAAAAAAACAACGGTTTACAGAACAATCATTTTGTAAATAACACTGCCGATGGAGGAAACATACAAATGGAAGAGGAGGTATCAAATAAATTAGATAACAATATAAATTCCTCGAATTCGAAAGAGCCGGTTAGTTCATGTCTTGTCGACAATCAAGGAACATCGAAGAAAATGAAACCCGAATTGTCGACAAAATCTACGAAATTAAGTGACAGCGAATCTATCAAGATCTTGAAAGACTCCACTCCAGAATCGTATAAACAAAAGTCACTTCTGAAAAAAAGTGGCCAAAGGAAGATTTCAGATTTTTTCCAGCGAATATCCTGAATGCTACAAGTGTTTTAAAACTTGCCAATTAGTTACCGCGCATTCTGTTTGTAATTATAAACATTCTGTATAATCTGTATAATCTTAAACGTTGCAAAGTACAATGTAAATAAAATTCTACGTAAGATGTGATTATTCAAGCATCTTTCTCATTTTATATTTGACATTTTATATTTTATTTTAAAAACCAAATATGCATTTGTATAAAATAACCAAAGAATTTAAAAAACATTAATATTATTAACATTCCTACAAATATCTTATAATACTTTCAATGTACAAAAGGTATCGATTTAAATACTTAATATACAATAATATATTATTTTTAATCAATAATTCTTAAATCAAACTCCAGATCATCACTCGGCAGAATCCTTTTAAAAATCGACCTTTAAAAACCTCCCCGTGCCCCGTTCGGCGAGAGACCAGCTGGTCACGTGGCCGCTTATCGACGTATCGCGTTTGGCCGAGCGAATTGTCAAACGCGAAGATGGCTGCTATCACTGAAATATTAAAGTCTCCCGCCGAACTGAGAATCGACAGGACTCGCCGATAGAAAATGTAGAATTTCCTGGGTCGGAGGCGCGTCCCAGGTAACACGCGGCCGCGATCGGCGGCACCGCGCGCGTCAACAACGCGATCGTTCCGCGGTGACGTTCGTGGGCGGTTTCGCCACGACGTGCGCGCTAGTACGCGTGTGTATGTACGTGCATCTCACATGCGTGTGGTGTGCGCGTCCGTGCGTGTGACATCTCGGTCGGTCTGACGTTTCAAGCGAGCACCGAACGGGCGGGTGGACGGACGGACGGACGGACGGACGTAAATATTGAGCCCCGGCCGCGCGGCCCCCGCCGATGCCGAGGTTGTCGTTCGTTACGCGTGGAGCCGTGCCATTTTCGTCGAGTCGCTCCATGCTGCCCGCGACGTTGACAGCCGCGACGTCGGCACAACGGGCGCACGAGTGTGCCCGCTGACGGCCGCGCGGTTACGCCGTCATGCACTACTCCTGCACGACGCGTTTTTCGCTCCTACGTGCGCCCCTTGTCGATCACCTGCGATCACCTGAGTTATTAAATTGCGATTCAACGTATGTTTTCTCAAGTCGTTAAGCCTGTGTATGTGTGTGTTGTGTGTGTGTGTGTGTGTGTGTGTGTGTGTGTGTGTGTGTGTGTGTGTGTGTGTGTGTGTGTGTGTGCGTGCGTGCGTGTGTGTGTTTCATTTTGCGTCGTTCCTTTTGAGCACGTTGACATTTTCGTCAATTCGTTAAAATAGCTCATTCGTATCGATCAGTTTTCTATTGATTGCTATTGATCAGCTATGACTAGAAAGTCGAGTTCGTATTGATCTTTTTTTTTTTTTAATATTTTTCTTCTTAACTTTTTAAGAGTACTTTTTAATCCTTTTTTTTTATATGTGCCAAGTTAATGAAAATTTGTATTCCGATTATTACTTCAACCTACAGACTGGCAATTTTGATGTCGTCTGAATGATAGTCCCGAGAAAAAAATCCTTCTATGTAACAGATCTTTCCTGTGTCACAGCTGAAAAACATTGTACTTTGAAATAATGGCTCTGTTCCAAAATTCATTGCACATAGAGTGAACTATAGATTTTCAAGGCTGGCAGTAAATTTTGGAACACAAAATCATTGAAAACAAGCGCACAGTGAGATAAGGAAGGAACTCTAGGTTTTCTTCTTTTCCTTTCAGCAAATCTTAAGTATGAACATAATGCGCAAATTACGAGGGGGTACCAGCGTCGGAGGCATGGGCTCGAGTGGTACCGGTGGCTTGGATGACTGTGCCGGTGGTACGAATCCTCAGCACACCGCTTTGGGGCTTATGCATCTCAAGAAACTGTTCTCCGAGTACACCCATCCACCGCATCCCCTCTCAGACACTGAACGTGATGATAAATTATACAACATGTTGCCATTATTTTGCAAGGTACAATATAAAAAGTGAATTCTTTAATGGTGAATGCAATCATGCGAACTACACTGAATTATAGTGTACATTAAAGAGTACTTTATATAAAGTATCTAAAGCAGTGGCATAATCGACTTTGACAAAGAAATAACATATATATTCTGTTAAGTAACGACGACAAAGTCTTTTTTTTTCAAAGAATATTTTGAACTGATGCAATAAGTTGGAAACAAATTGTACCTGTTCATATCATTATTTGATATTTATAATTGTTTAAAATAATTATGTTTTCACATTTAATTCTACTATTAGGTGTTGGAATTAATTCGTAGCGTTTTACAAGTGATGGGAAGTACTTTCATTAATGTATTTTTTAATGCTCATGTGAAATAAATAACATTCTTTCATTAAAAAACGCTACGAATTAATTCCAACACCTAATAATTTCACATATAGCAACTTTTAGCATACACTAATCTAGTGTAATACAAGTGACCGAACTCCACATTCTTATATAAAATAGTATATCGAGGTGTTTTCTTCCCTTCGATACTAGAATGGATCTTTTACTTTAGAAGGATGTTTTTATATTCTCGTATCGTTATTATTATAATTACAAAGAGACCGTCTCGTGCCGTCAGGTATTTGGCTCTAGTCCATCGGGAGACATGAACGAAAAGTTCTGGGACATTTTGGCATTTACACAACAAGTATCAAGACTGATGGTATCCGAGATTAGGAGGAGAGCGAGCAATCAGAGCACTGAGACTGCGAGCTGTGCCATCGTGAAGTTTCTAGAGATCGAGAATAGCGAGGAGTCGAGTAACGGCTGGATGTTGCTATCCGCGTTGAATTTGTTGGCAGCGGGTGATACGTCTTTGATACAAGTGAATTGAATTTCTCTGATTAATTATCCATTTCTGGAGACAAATTTTTTTTTCTGCAATATAAAATTCCTTCTAGGCCATGACTGCTGCCTCGGTTCCATCAACTTTGGTGAAATGTTTATACCTGTTCTTTGATTTACCTGAGATGAATGAAGAGGACGCTGATATTACAGATGCAAATAGCGAATTTACTCCTAGAGAGCGTAGAATACTGTTACAAAAAATATTCGTTCAGGTGATAATTTTTTTAAATAATTTGAAATTTTCCCAGGAAAAATTAATTTTATTCGCGAGATTAATTTGTTCATTTGCAGTTATTGGTGAGATTATGTAGCCATCCTTATCCTGCAGAGGAACTCGCTCGTAAAGACGATCTTACCTTATTGTTCTCAGCAATAACCAGTTGGTGTCCACAGTACAATATTATGTGGCGTAAAAGTGCCGCCGAAGTCTTGATGACGCTATCTCGACATGGTCTTACACAGAACGTAGTAGCCTATATTCATAGTAAGTTTAATACGCTGTTATACCTATATTAGTTTAAGATCAAATCTACTTGATGTATTGATTCATCTTGTAGATAAAGGATGCATAGCACTCTGTATCGATAATATGCAACGTGTACCTGAGCTGGCACCATTAGAAGTTGTAGAAATGTTCGTAACAGTGTTCTGTTTTCTAAAAGATTCCAGTGAGGTTTCTCAGACATTGTTAGATGATTTTCGTGCTTGTCAAGGCTATATATTTCTATCTGAATTTCTGTTAAAGTAAGTAAATGTCGACTACGAAATTCGGTAGCTGTTTATAATGATACAATAAGAAAGATATTTTTGTATGTAGACATGCGCCGTCAAGATTAGAACAAGATAGTAGAGCGGAAGCACAAGATGCTATCCGAAATTTGGTACTAATGTTAGCATCTTTAACAATGTGCGGTCACACAGAATTAAAGCCAAGTCAAGCTAGTATGGGATCTTTGTTTCAAATGCTTGGGTTTACTTTGCCACAACCAAGTAACAGAGGTATAACTTTATAAAATATTTGTGAAATAAAGCGAACATATTTTATACAATTTTATTACTCCTACAGGAGGAAGCGTTCGAAATATTCAAGCATTCCAAGTATTGCAATCTGTATTCGTGAAATCTAATTCACCACTTCTGTGTTGTACTATATTGGACGCGATATCTAGCGTGTATCACAGCGATAATGCAAATTATTTTATTCTCGAGGGACAGAATACCCTGTCCCAGTTTGCAGAGAAAATCCATTTGAAGAATCCGGAGATACAAGAAAAATTCTTTCAGCTGTTGGAATTTATTGTTTTCCAACTTAATTTTGTTCCATGTAAAGAACTTATATCTCTCTCCATTTTATTGAAAACGAACAATTCAGTCTCTTGCAGTATTATATGTATGGAAACTCTCCTCAATATACTCAGGTAATTTGTTATAGATGTAGCTTGAAAAGCTTTATTGAAATATTAGGTGTAGTAAAAAGAAATCCATTATTTTTCCAATAGATGGCTTTAGTAATCTGTATCTCGTCTACGCGTGATACAGATTACTAAAGCCATCTATTGGAAAAATAATGGATTTCTTTTTACTACACCTAATACATTAAAATAATACAGAAGTAATATATGTTAAAGATAACTTGGGAAACTTTATTGGAAAATATTAAAATAATATTCTATCGATATTTTAAATAAAATCGCTCGTTTCAGACACAACACTATATTTAAAGATGTTTATAGAGAAGTTGGTATGTTAGAAGTTTTTGTGACTTGTCTTCATCGGTATGCAACATTACTTAAGGATAAGCAAGCTGCGATCGATCAAGGATTAGGTAAAGATATGATCGTACATAAGTTTGCATGCGAATTCTGACAATTTAACATGATTTCAGAATACACGATATGCCCTGAGGATGAACGGTTGGGTGCCTTAGTAATGGAGGCTTTAACAACATTATTAGCGAGTAATGTTCAAAATGCGAATGTCTTTAGAGAATGCGGAGGTGCGCGTTGCGCTCATAATCTAGTGCCCTATGTAGATTGTCGGTATCAAGCACTTGGTATCGTGAGAGAATTGATACTCAGTGCAGGTGGTGACGATGACATGGCGACGTTGTTAGGAGTTATGCATTCAGCGCCTCCTAATGCCTTGATTTTAAAGACGCATATATTAAAGGTGAGTTTAATATTGCTCTGTTAATTTCATCGTTCTCATCTCATTCATAAAATTATTAATAATATGATTATTTTTCAGTCTCTGTTAGCCTGTTTGCGCGAGTCGCATAGGACTAGAACAGTTTTTCGAAAAGTTGGGGGCTTCGTTTACGTGATGTCAGTTCTTGTATCTCTCGAGAGTCAATTAGGCCCGCAAAGATCGGAAAAGAGCGAACCTTGCAATGATATCATACAGAGAACTATGCAGGACGAAAGCCAATTACTAACATTGCTACATGTAGTATTTCATACTATAAGTACAGCTATGCGATTTGAGCCAGCAAATGCAAAATTCTTCCATATATATATGATATAAAATATATATATAAAATATATATATATATAATTATGTTATTAATAGCATGCTATTTTTATTGTATAAAAATAATATTGATTTCATAGATTTGCCAATCGAGTCTGTGCGATACTTTACGTCTCCTTGGATGTTTCTCGACACAGACGAAAATCACCGAGATGGATATGATACCAACCATGAATTATCATAATATGCTAATATCATTATTTACTGGGAGTATATTGGAACCAGTATTTCCAGATAGTATGCCAAAGACATTAGGATACGCGTGCTTACTATTGCGATTGCTTTATGACGTGGCGCTCGATTCCTTTGACAAACCAAATTTAGCTAATGTAGGGATAAGATCCCCAAGTCACAAGCAAAATAGCATGGAGGTAGACCCTTTTTATCGAAGAATATCGCCAATGTTTTATCTTTTAAAAATGGTAACTATGGCTTGTATTTCAGCAAAAGTCATTTGACTCTCCTGGAAGCGGCAAGAGATGTATTATAAATTCCTTAAACCTAAGCCCACCTGCACCTGAACCAATTGTAGTTCATCCTGGCATAGTAGTGGGAATGCTTCACTTACTCCCGTCTATATCCGAATTATCCAATCCGCAAATGGCACTAGCGTTACAATTGTACGTGGCGGAGATCATCAAGAGTTTGGTACGATCAGAAAGAAATCAGCAAGTGATGTGTGAAGCTGGTATGGCTGGTGAATTGCTATCAGTAGGTAGAATTGCTTTGCAGGATGAAACGCATCCACTTCATCAACCTCTTCAATACATTATAGAGAGACTCGCCGCGCAATCACTTGAACCGCGAGATCTCAGGTGAGATTAAGATACATATATAAAAAGAAGAGGAAAATTAAATAGATATATTCGAATTGACATTCGTAATTTAATGCTTTTAGAGAATTTCTTCGTTTGGGCGATCCGTTATGTTGCGTTTCACTAGACAATATTGAACTGAACAAGTTTAGAGGTGGACCAGTTCCTTTGACGCGGATTAAGACATTAGTGTCGATGACGACGCCCAAGGATTTCAGAGCTCATGGTTCGTGCACCTTACCACCTTTTGTGGAGTTGGACATGAGCGCCGAAGGATTTGCGTGTTTGTACCTACCAAGTGTTGCCCCGCAAAGTACCACACCTCCTACAGTTGTCTCTGCCGACAATAGTGTATTGGGAGGAATTGGATCAGGTAAATGATATATGTGTATTAATTATAATTGTATTCAATTTATCTCTGTTATGTTATAGTAGATCGTGCTGAAATATTAGTATAGAAAAAAATAATATATAATAGTATATAATAGTCATATATATTCCATCAATATTAATAAAAGTAATAAAGATGTAATGACAATAAAAAAGTAATTAATTTCATAACTTTAAAAATTGTATGATTGTCATTAGCATATAAAAAATGATTTTAGGTGATAGATTATTTCCACCACAGACCGGCTTAACATACAGCACATGGATATGTGTTGACAAGTTTAGTGATCCCAGAACTGATCCCCATTGTGTAAGATTACTCACCTTGGTACGCACTCCACAATCAGCAAGAGATTTAATTTGCCTGACTGCAGTTCTTAGCGCTAGAGATAAGGCTATTATCGTTTCCACTCAAGAGACACCCATTCCGCAAAGTGAGTATATTCTAAAAATATGCATTAAGTATCATTAAAGCAACGTAATGTAAATTAATGTGCATTTAGATACAGGTGAATGGGAACCTGAAGGAACGGGTGAATGTGGTGCCAGAGTTTGGTGTCCCGATTTACTTCACGAAGGACAGTGGCACCATATAGCTATTGTGCTAAACCGCGCAGTTCTGAAAAACTCCAGCTTCTCATTATACTTGGATGGTCAGCATATCCATAGTCAAAAGGTAATTATCATTAAAACAAAGTAATTTCAAGATCACACATACAACGTATCTATTTTTAGCTTCATTATATTACACAAGTTCCTGGAGGTGGGGCAGCCAACTTAACTGTGGCTTCTCCAGTTTATGGTTACATCGGTACACCACCCTGTTGGCGTCGATATTCTAGATTGACTTGGAAACAAGGACCTTGCCATTTGGTGGAAGAAGTGTTTAATTCTCAGAACATTGCTACTTTGTTCAGACTGGGGCCACATTATATGGGAAGCTTGCAAGCACCGCAATTGAGTGGTATTAACATATATAAATACGATTAATCTTTAAAATATAATTCTATAATTATAATAGATATTAACAATATACATTATTACAGGCCCTGAATCTCTAGCACCTCTTGTAGCCGAAGAAAAGGTTGTGTTTGGATTGAATGCAAAAGCCATGTCGCAATTAACACTAGCTAAAATCAGAAAGGTTTACAGCCGAGCTGATAATAAGTCAATCGCCAAACAAGTATGGATAACTTAATCTTCTTATCTAATCTTCTTTCTTTAATCTAAATCAGAAGAAAAAAAGAGATTAAAATTCAAAATGACACGCATTTAAATTTGATTATTTTGTACAGCTTGGCATGTCATCCCATGAAAATGCCACACCTATTAGAGTTCTCCATAATTCCGCGGGACATCTCAGTGGTCCAGCCAGAGCATTAGGTGGTGTAGTTGTCGGTTATCTTGGCGTTCGTGTATTTAGCCCTAAACCAGTAGCTACTATGATCGACAATGTAGGAGGATGTTCAGTGTTATTAGGTATGACTAAAAATTAAATGGCGAGCGATGCTTAACGATATTGTGATGATAAAACAAGATTAAGAGTGAGCTTAAATCTGTTTAAAAGGTTTAATAGCTATGGCCCAAGATGTAGAATCTTTATATGCGGCTGTAAAGGCACTAGTATGCGTAGTGAGATCCAACCAAGCAGCCCAACAAGAGATGGATCGCAGAAGAGGATATCAGACTCTAGCTATGTTGTTAAGAAGAAAATGTCCTCTCCTAAACAGCCATATATTGCACTTAACGTTCAGTCTCGTAGGGACAGTCGATAGCGGCAGAGAAACCAGTGCAATTCCTAATGTTACAGCGTTTCAGGATCTCTTATGCGATTTGCAAGTAAGTTTTAAAAAAAATTTCACAATTTTAATGTGACCTGTTTAATCTGACGAGCGAGCATGAATTTAAACAGACACATATTGATTTAATTAATTTATTCAAATTTAGGTTTGGCACGAAGCACCTGGAGAATTGCTTAGATCTCTTCTCGAACACTTGTATGAACTAATAGCGGAATCCAGTGAAAAACGAACTAACTTGCGATTAATGAGAGATTTACAATTAGTACATAAATTATTGCACATCTTAAGCGAAGTGAAATTAGGTAGCACTAGACAGATCCTTCTAGCACTTCTTAGTATATTATTGAGTCAACCACGACAAGCTGATCTATTATGGTAAACACCTCTTTCGTTTACATTTGCATAATTGTATGATATTAATTTTATACATTTACAACTTTTATTTGCTTTTGTTCAGGTTTGGACAATTCATTGTGGCTACGTTACCGCTGTGCCCCGAAAAACATCTAATCCTTAGAGAAGGAGAAGGAATCAAGGATGGGGAAGGAGAGAGTATACTTTTACGTAATCGTTGTTTACAGCTTTTACATTCGTTGTTGTTTAATGGATCCAAGGTTAATGTAAAGTAAGAAATTGTGCTAATATCTTTAATTGTGTCAGCATGCCGAATATATTTGATGATATAAATGTAATTATGCTTTTGTAGTATGTGTGAAGAAGTAGCTAAAGTTTTGGGCCTAGATTGGGTACTACTGTTCCTCCAGTCTGGTCTTCATAGTACTACTGTTGTCTGGGGGTTACGTATACTCGTAGCGATATGTTCCGTGCAATCTATTCTGCAAAAATTCAAAGAAGGTACGAGCAATGGCGGTTGGTTACGGCATACCGATCATAATAAGATGGCATTAGCACTTGGTACGTAATAGCAATAATTTTGTACCTATTGCTTACATAAACGCTTCATTAAATATTTCTTCTACATATTTAATCTAAAATAATTGCAATGAAATAATACAATATAATTATAACATGTGTAACAGGTTGCCATCAACAAATGTCAACTGGTGAAATTAAACCATCCGGGCTTCACGTACCAGGATTTCAGCATCTAGGCTGGTTGCTTCCGCAACATATCGATCTTGTTCCGGAACTTTATTTTCTCTTCATCGCTCTCATGATGGGGCAGCCTGTAAAATTATTACCTACCGATTCAAAAGTAAAAATACCATTGATCGTTATATTAAATGTATTTATATGTACTTTCGCGAAGTTTTAAGTCTTTAATCGTGAAATAAATATTTCATTAATTGCTTTTTAAGCAATCTCGATTCTGCTTTATTAGCATTTAATATGTAGAAGATAACAATACTAACTATGTATTACAATTATGTGGCAGCTCGATTTGGATAACGTTTGGAATTTTATGTTTGGAGTCCCGGCAAATCATACACTATCATCTTTTGCTAGTAGAATTAATCTATGTCCTGAAGCAATGGTCACGTTACTAGCTATGGTACGGACTATGTTGAATAGTCATACGAACAAGTAAGTTATTTCATGAACCATTAATCTAGTTCAACTATAATTGTATTGTATTAACGAATCTTTCTTTCAACAGCCCAGAAATATTACCAGCGTGGTTAAACGATTATCCCGTGACAATAATACAATTCCTGTTCTTCCTTTATCGCAATTTCACTGACTTCATGCAAGTCTTTATGTCCGCGGAAGTTTTGGGTGCCTTAGCTGGAACCTTGTTTCCGAAACCCGCGAGTTCTAGTCAGGATAGTAGCGGTGCTAGTACCCCAGCCGACGAGGTAATCACATTAATTCAGTGTATTTTTCTAAAAGAAAGCATATGTTTAATTTTCGAAGTTTAAAGAATTGAATATTATCACGATTATCCATAGTACTTTTAAAAAGTTTACTAAATTTATTAAATTTTAAGATATTCTTATGGATGTTCTGTAGATATTTTAGAATTAAAGATATTAACTTTAATGTCGGATAATTATTGCAGCAAGAACCAGTATTAGTGAGATCGCCGTCGAAAGACGTTGGGCTGACAAATCACCCGGCGAAGAAGTTCGTAATGGACTTTTTTAAAGTTATCGTTGTTGATTCGCTTTCATTGCCAGTTACGGCGAAATCGCCGGCGATAGATCTTGTCCTTGAGGCATGGCCGGAACATGCATCAACGGGACAGCAAATGCGTTATCAAACAGAGGTGTTGTCTATATTAATGGAACATTTGTTAGCCGCGGATGTATTAATAGGGGAACAGGCTGCATTACCTGTCGTTCCTGGTGGATCGGCCAATAATATAACTAATAATGTTTGCTACGTGGCAGCCAGAATAGTTGACAAATTATGGCAAGGTAATAGTTTATTTTCTGTGTGCGCATTAATCAAATTGAATAAAATTAACAGAAAACGTTACATATCTTTTCAAATATCAGGCGCTTTAACAAAAGACCCACATGAAGTATTTGATTTCATCGTAAAATTAATTGGGCAAGCAAAGAGGCGACCCGGCGCTGTCAGTATGGAAGGTCTTCATCACTGCCTGAATAGGACAATTTTATTCTTACTGTCACGTGCGACCGATTCCATTGCCGATCAAATGGCGGTATTAGAGGCATTACATAAGCTTACTACTCATAGGTATGTGTAATTTACAGAAAAATATATGTGTTTACATACATAATATGTATATTTTTGTTAAAAGAAAAATTAAATAATGTTATGATTTTTTTGCAGATTATTAGTATTCGGTGCTGGCAATCACGAATTAGAATTTATCGGCTGTTTAACGTATTGCTTGTTACAATTAACGGCTGATATAAAAATCATGTTGGACACTAACATGAAAACCACATGGCACGTTAATCCGCAAGTGGAATCCAGCGATGACAGATTGATGTCTCATCAAGGACACAATTTAATGGCTGTAGCGGCAACGAGAGTCTGGGAGGAGTTATATGTGTGCAAAAAGCCTGCAATAGAGGAAGTTTTCAAAGTAACTTTATCAGCGCCTGTGGCTAATGAGCGGGCACCAGAATTGCCAGTTGTGAGAGAACAAGTTCATGAAGCTGCGTCAAAGCTTTGGCTGAATTATGTAGTTTCGGAAAGAAGAGCCTCGTACAGAGTTCCCTGGGAACTCCACAATCAAATCCAGTCGGTATGTTAAAGTTTTTTTCTTTATCTGTGTGCGTCATTCAGTTATTAAAAATAAAATAAAATTATTGAATATTAATTCTATTTGATTACATTTAATTATACTATATCTCTCTTAATATTTATATCATCCCTTCAGTGCCACTCTATATTGTTTTTGTCATGTAACATATGGGTAAAAATATGTAAAAATATTACATAAAAATGACCACTTTTTAAAATAAAAATATTAAAGTTAAACATTAAGGAAAATATAACGATACAAGTAAATATATGTATCTTTATTAATAAAAAAAATTATAACTTATGAAGTAAAAGAAATCTCGGGACCATAATAAAAGTAGCAAAGGATTATATTCAATATTTGTCAAGCCGTACAGGTATATAAAAAAATTACAGAAAATCCAAAAGGTGACAGGAGGATTGACGAGATTAGCTAGTCGAACAAAAGTGCGAAAAGAGGAATCTGTGCGCGTAAGGCTTAGATTACATCAGAATACTGTTGCACAGTGGACGGAGCAACATGTCGCGTTAGTCAGAGAACTGGCTGCAGTACGGCGTTTGCAGCACCAACAGACCAATCTGCACACTCAACGTTACGTATATCAAGTAAGATGATTTTGTCTATGAGAATTCCATTTATTTCTATTTTGATTTTTATCAAGCAATGCAAAGTCGATATTTACCTGCACTTGTACAAGAAATATTTTGCATTAATAAAAAATTTTAAATAAGTAAATAAAACAATATATTAAAAATGTTTTTAATTCATCTGTAGGAATGGTTGCAAACCGAGACAGAATTGACTAGAGAACGCGGTCTTTGGGGATCTCCGACGCCCACTATACTGGACAAATGGATGTTGGACATGACCGAAGGACCGTGTAGAATGCGAAAGAAGATGATGAAGAATGAACTCTTCTACATACATTATCCATATCGGCCTGAATTAGAGCATCCTGATAATGTATGTCTTTACGATGATAAGCCTAAAATTATTTCAAAACTTAAATATAATATAAGCATCTATACGTATTCATATGTCATAATACATGATCTATTAACTGTTTAGAAACAGCTAAAGTACAAAGTAGCGACAAGTATGGATAGTAAGGACTATTATCTGAAGCAGCTCGGCAATTCGTCGGGAATGTTTGAACGTGAACGAGACCCTGTTATAGATGATACACCATTAAATGTCAATGAAACTTCTACTGAGAGCGAGCCGCCGATGGTTCCGTGCACGCTGGAACGCCACGCCAGCGAGCCAGACGAAGCGCCCGAGGATAACGAACAGGAAGAAGAAAACAACCAAACTGTTCCAGACAATCAAACATTGATACGTCTACTTGAGGAACATGAGAAGGTTGTTACATACTCGATGTCCATAAATTGCTGCCGGAACGCTCTTTTTTTCAATTTTTTTGTTCACATTTCAGATAAGTCACATGTTTAGATGCGCGCGAATACAAGGTTTGGATACGACCGAAGGTCTTCTCTTGTTTGGAAAGGAACATTTTTATGTGATCGACGGATTTACATTGTTGAAATCTAGAGAGATAAGAGATATAGAGAGTTTGCCAGACGCATACGAACCAATTCTACCATCGCCGGGATCTCCCAGAAGATCCAGAGCAATGAGACAATGTTCCAAATTTAATTACGAAGACATCAGGTATTCTAGAGACAAGATTGTTTTTTTTGCATGACATTTGAATAATTTTAAAATATGGACTTTGTTATTTACAGGGAAGTACATAAGAGGCGATACTTATTACAACCTATGGCGTTAGAAGTATTCAGTGGAGACGGTAGAAACTATTTGTTGGCATTTCCGCGAAAAGTAAGGAACAAAGTTTATCAAAGGTTCATGACATTCGCTACTGCGATTGCCGACAGCGCTCAGCAGTCCGTAGCTGGCCAGAGGCGAACGGCGAATGTCGAGCAGGCCACCGGCTTACTCTCGAATCTTATAGGGGAAACTTCGGTTACCCAGAGATGGGTGGTTAGTAGTTACAACTAAATAAAATAAACAAGATAAATGATGGAGTCTGTACTCCTTATTAATTAAGGACATTTTCTTTCATGTACAGAGAGGAGAAATATCTAATTTCCAATACCTGATGCATCTCAATACTCTAGCGGGTCGTAGCTATAACGATCTTATGCAATATCCGATTTTCCCATGGATCTTAGCCGATTATGATAGCGAGGAACTTGATCTCACAGATTCATTGACGTTTAGAGATTTCAGCAAACCTATGGGCGCACAAAGTCCTGAACGATTATTGCAATTTAAGAAAAGGTATAGAAAATATAGTGACATATAAATTATGGATATATCTTTAAAATAATTATTCTTTTTGTAGATATAAAGAATGGGATGATCCACATGGAGAGACTCCCCCTTATCATTATGGCACACATTATTCCTCAGCGATGATAGTATGTTCCTATTTGGTGAGAATGGAACCATTCACGCAACATTTTCTCAGATTACAGGTTTGTACATGTCGGAAATACATATTTTTATTCTCAGTTTTCATGTATGTACTAATTGTGATTTTTTGCAGGGTGGGCATTTTGATTTAGCCGACAGGATGTTTAATAGCATAAAAGAAGCTTGGTTGTCCGCTTCCAAACACAACATGGCCGACGTAAAAGAACTTATCCCGGAATTTTTTTACCTCCCGGAATTCCTAGTCAATTCAAATCATTTTGATTTAGGTAAATATCTAATCGAATAGTACATTATTTTAATTTTTTCATGCGTAATGGTTTCACGCATGACATTTTGCCTACAGGCTCTAAGCAAAGCGGTGTTCAACTCGGCGATATCGTCCTTCCACCTTGGGCGAAGCAAGATCCTCGTGAATTTATTCGTGTACATAGACTCGCATTGGAGTGCGACTATGTGTCACAGCATCTCCATCAGTGGATCGATCTAATATTTGGGTGCAAGCAGAATGGTCCAGCGGCTGTCGAAGCCGTTAATGTATTCCATCATTTGTTCTACGAAGGCAACGTTGATATCTACAAGTCAGTTTACATAATTAATTCATAATTCCATTCATTTATTATTCCTAAGATCGCCTAGAATAAGTTTTCTAATTCCGTCTCGATTATAGCATCGATGACCCGCTGAAAAAGAACGCTACTATCGGCTTCATCAATAATTTCGGTCAGATACCCAAGCAATTATTCAAGAAGCCACATCCGGCGAAGAAAATGACGCAGAGAACTAGCGTTATAGATCCTGGGCCCATCACTCCTGGACTGAGCATCACCACGTCTGACAAATTGTTCTTCCACAATCTCGATAATTTGAAACCGTCGCTACAACCCATTAAAGGTTTATATTTTTCTAATTGATATTCTCCATTAATAACTCCATTTTAAATATTTAATTTATTTCTTCTTTTTCACAGAACTAAAGGGTCCCGTTGGACAGATATTGCACGTCGATAAAGCTGTGTTAGCGGTGGAACAAAACAAGACGCTCATTCCACCCTCCTATAATAAGTACGTTGCATGGGGATTCGCCGATCATTCCCTTAGAATAGGGAATTATGACAGCGACAAGGCGATTTTTGTCGGTGAGGCTATGATGCAAAGCAGCGGAGAAATAGTGGCGTGCGTTTGTCCGTCTTCCAAATTGATAGTTACTGCTGGCACCAGCTCCGTAAGCTTCTCGTTTATAGGAAAGAGGGGATAAATACAAGATAGCTTCAAATGACCTTTTTTTTTATAAAAGAAAGAAAAAACGAGTTTTTCGAATAAAAACTGTGAATCTATTTTAAGCATATCGCATTCTGTTTTATTAATATTTCAGTTATTTGAGAAATAATTTAAAATTGATTTAAAAAAAATTACCTGAAGCTATCCTTTTCTATCCTATTTTTATGCTAGTATTAAATGGACATGTTTGTAGGTCGTTACTGTCTGGGAGTACGTCAAACGGCAACTTTCCATAAAACAGTGCCTGTATGGACATACCGATGCAGTCACGTGTTTATCGTCCAGTCCCGCATATAACGTTATCGTGTCTGGATCGCGAGATGGTACGGCGATTATATGGGACTTATCCCGATGTCTGTTCGTGCGTCAGCTTAGAGGCCATGCAGGACCAGTGGCTGCAGTAGCGATAAATGAATTAACGGTATTTACATTAACGTAAAGATGTAATGTACATAAATGTACATAAAATGTTAATAAAAAATATATTTGCAGGGAGATATAGCTACATGCGCAGCAACATGGTTACACGTGTGGAGTATCAATGGGGAAGAATTGGCGAGTGTTAATACATGCGTTGGCCGTGCTGATAGAATGCAACAAATATTATGCGTCGCTTTCAGTCAGACTCACGAATGGGACTCTCAAAATGTTATTATGACTGGCTCTACTGATGGTGTTGCTCGTGTAAGATATAACGTTTCCATTCCTCTAAAATATTTTAGTAAAATTCTCTCAACAAAAAATATATATTTGCTGATATTCTAACTGATGCAATTTATTTACAGATGTGGTCGATGGATTACGTGCAAGTACCTGCGGAGGAAGAAAAGCCTGAAGAAGTAACAACTGCCAAAGAAAAGAATGGGAAACAAAACACGGAAGGCAATCAAACTGAAACAAAGAAGAGAGTTCAAGAATTAGTCAAACAAATGAGTATATCTGCTGAGGGATCAGGTAAGTAATGTCGCGCATATATCAATGAATGCAGTTGTAATAGATTTTTATCTTTAAGGTGCACTTATGAAAAGTGGCTCTGAAAGTAGTCTCTCTGAAGCGGAAAACGCCAAAGAAGCTTCCAGACTTCACGAGGAAAAAGAGGAATGCTCTGATAATGAATCTAGTAATGGTTCAAGTAATAAGCCTTCACCTCAGAATAATCATGCATCACTGGTCGTGTTGCGTAGAAAAAGTCGCGGAAATCCGATGTTCAGGAAAAGCGAAGGTGGCGGACGTGCCGATAGCGAAGGCACACAAACTAGGTAATACAGTTGGTTTATATAATCAATTTATAGTCATAAGTCGCGAAAATCCTATTGTAATCGTGGGATATGCTTTTGTTATGTTTTACAGCGAGTCCGTCAGTAATCCCGGAGATTCCGAAGGAGCCTTGAGGGCTAGTAAAAGCGATACTAGTTTGACCGATAGTTTCGTTATGGTTACCGAAGCTGATACAAAGCCGCGAAAGATCAATCCGCAAAATATTCTGCGGGATGGTTTCAAGTGGCAGAGACAATTGGTATTTCGCAGTAAATTAACAATGCATACTGCCTATGATCGTAAAGATAATGCAGAACCAGCATCCATCACGGCCCTAGCAGTATCAAGGTATTTGTAAAGAGTATATAATACTTGAATATATAATATTTTGTTGAAATTATAATATATTGACAATTTTCTCATAATAAAATAAATTTTGCTAAATTTACTTATTGATTTGCAATCTCTTTCTCAATAAATATAAAAAATGACTATAATTGAAATAAAAATATCTCAATTTATAATTGTATCAGTTGCAATATATTATTCGCTTTTATGCGAATGAACATAAAATTTAATTATTTATGAGATAATATTAGGTACATTAAAATACATGTTGTGCTTTGATTTGTAGAGATCATAGGACGGTCTATGTGGGTGACACTCGTGGCAGAGTATTTTCATGGAGCGTGTGCGAACAACCCGGACGTACGGTCGCTGATCATTGGCTGAAAGACGAGGGAGCGGACTCTTGCGCTGGTTGCGGCGTCAGGTTCAATCTATACGAAAGAAGACACCATTGCCGCAATTGTGGGCAAGTATTCTGTTCGAGGTAAGTCTTGGAGATTGTAATTGTTCAAGAAAATTATTCTGATTGCTTTGGGTATTTAGTCGAATCAATTATTTCATACAGATGCAGCCGATTCGAGTCCAAAATATCCAGGCTTGGTATCCTAAAGCCGGTTAGAGTCTGTCAGGGCTGTTATTCATCATTACGGTCTCAGAGTAACTCCATTGAGAGTAACACTTAATATAACAGCACGAAGTCTTATCTTATATAAATCGTTATATTGAAAACTTATTAGCGGGTTGTAAATACTTCAGTGTACCTATTAATTTTTGAGTTGAAATTCTATACGCGAACAAAAAACACAAGCGCGTTTTTCTCTCTCGTGCGAACTAAACGCGCGAGCTGTTATGTTGTATTTTTTTATAGATGAGTTTTATTGCAGTCGTGATTTTATTCATATCTGCGTAAGTAAAGATTGTTGCATTTTTATTCTTTGTAATGACATTTCCATTCGATTGACTTTATTAAAATAAGGTATGATTATTGTAGATGTTAGATGCTAGGCTGCATTCCTTGTCAATTGTTTCAAGTTATGGATAGAATATTATTAACTTGCGAAAAAGAGAGAGAAACAATTTTAATATATTAAGATGCACTATGCATTATATCCATTTAATATTCTTCTTTTCATTGACAGAACTGTATAAAGCGTTGCGCATATTAATTTTTTTCTCTCTCTATTCCTGTGTTTTAAAAAAATCAAGTTACATTATAAATCAAGTATTAATTATATGTTACCCTAAAGATTTGCATCAAGGGGTGAGATGTACTTTCCAAATTTTCTTAATTAAAATTCTTATATATATTTATATTATTCAACAATGCCGTGTATTAAATCGCAAAATAATAACAATATTTATATTATATCTAATCTATTATGTAATATTATATCTTGATTATCATTATATCACATAATATTACATATAAAATTAAGTATGACGTGGTATATAATCTGTGATTTTATTTTTATTTACTGATTCTCATAAATATTAATCTATGTTGTTATATTAGGTGTTGGAATTAATTCGTAGCGTTTTACAAGTGATGGGAAGTACTTTCATTAATGTATTTTTTAATGCTCATGTGAAATAAATAACATTCTTTCATTAAAAACGCTACGAATTAATTCCAACATCTAATATTATATCGATATTTTATGACTTTGGTTATTGATTTTGGTTCATAATTTCATATTTTATTCAATAATGAGAAAAAATATTTTAATGTTAAATTGCATTTGAAAATAGTAACAATTAAAATTTTTAATTTATTTAATATAATAACGAGAAAAAGATATGTATGTATAGATATAAGATCGTTGTTTTGTATACACAAATATTTATTTTTTAATTTTGTTTATTTAATTATTTACTTATTTTATGTATTTTATTTATTCATATCATCTTTTATCTTTATATATCATATTTTATTATTCTTAAAGAGAATTGGAAAGTATCTCTTTCTGACAGACATAACTATTTATTTTATCATACATCGTATACGTTCGACTTTTCTATTGCGCATACGATATATACAATCGCTATTAAGAATTGTATTACAATTTAACAAAAAAATATATATATTGCAATGTACTCCCGACCTTTTATCCAAAGATATAGAAATCATAACTTTGTAATAGACAATACCGTATCTATGTAACATGTTATTAATTATAAGACACTTAAACAAATATAAAATAGATAAAAATAATAAACAATAGATAAAATCCACCAGCTAATGTCATTAGCAGCGACATAAATGTGAAATACAAATGATTGTGGTTTACAAATTAATGTGCCGTGATCCTTATATACTGGAACTAATTGTGAGATTGATTTCCAAAGTGAATTTTAGAGTCTCTATGTATGAGAAATTTATAAAGTTCACTACATATTCAACGGTTATAAATATGAATACTTTAAGAATTTAAGTTTTTTGCAAAGAGTCGGATGAACGCGAGATATTTGAACAGTTTTACAAATTTCAAGGTCGATTTTACGATCAAAATTGTGAAATTTATATTACCAATCAACTCTATTTGTATTCTCTAATGGTACATCTCCACTTCCGTAAAAGCACAAATTTTATAGAAGACAAAAATAAAAGAAAGGAAGTTAATGATACAATCACAAACTGTAGGCGAATGTATTTCGATTTTTTTTACGCTGCTGTATGTTGATAGACATGCAGACCGAGATATTGTAAGCACAACGTTGTCAAGTATTCTTCGAACGTAAAAAAGACTAGAAAGTCGAAATAGATTTAGTGGATGATAAAGATGATGATATGCAATAGAATGTTGGCACTCTAACATGTGAATTATGCACACACATCACCGTTTTATCATGCATAAAGATATCTATGTTACTGTGCACATTAGTTCGAATTACGCATCGTCAATTATTTACATTTTGTTTTCTATTTGAATGAGAAGTCTGTAGGACTTTTACGGCTGTTACGAAAAAATCAGACGAAATATGCGTGATTTGATAACATATATTTTCGTAAAAGTAGCTGAGAGAAGAAATGTAGATTATTCTTCTTTGGAAATATAGTTCATCAATATTCGTTATTTTTAAAAAAGAAATAGTAATCCAAAAGGATTTAAATGATAAAATAAATAATTAAGTTGTGCGAAAATTGTACGGAAATATATAAGTTATAGAACAGTATAATATGTATAGCTTAAACACAATGGCATTATCATTGTAGATTTATAACTATAATTTCTAGTCATATACATAAGTATATAAAACAGATTTGTTTTTATTCGACAAAATTTTATTTTAAATAATACAAAATATTATTTATAATTATTATATAAATACAATACATTTACTAAATATCATATAGATTTTTTAATACAGTTTATTTATATAATTTTACAGGAAAATAAAAGCGTAATACTTTTGAAAGACATTCTACATCGTACTGTTGTTATACTACAATATATATACGCAAATTTTTTGCGAATATGTTGTGGTTTTGACTTATTATTGTACGCAAAACATTCATAATAATTTATTGTGTAGATTATTCTGATGAAATAGCATAGAATTTTTTTGTTAAAAATACACGCAATCTTCTTTTAATGCACTTCATATATATATATATATATGTGATAAATGTAGTATAACAACCGTACAATTTTTTCGTAAGAATGGTAATCTGCGATAAGCAATTATTTCATTAATGGCATTATATTAGCAAATTATATTTTCACAATATTTTTTTAAATACCATACGGAGGAATTTTTTCCTTAATGATGTAACGTCACTTCATTCATACGATTGCTATCCATTAAGATGGATTTGAATAGTGTAATAAGAAAACTGTGCGTTATACAGTTAGAGACTTGAAATTGTACATAAGTAGAATGGAGAAAAGCATCTGAGCTATTTGACCCCGAAGGGTTACGCGTTGCGTATATAACGATCGCGGCGCACATGCGGGGATACAGATGCACACGCATGTATATACATATATATACATACATATATATATATATATATATATACTAATTACATTATACATATATAAATATATAAATATATGTAGTTAAAGAGAGAGCGACTGTTAGTTGATATAATCGTATAATATTGTATAGTAGAAGAGAAGATTTTGATTAATATAATTACATTGAATGGGCCAAAGTTGTAAGAAATCTTTATTTAATTAATAAGAGAAATATAATAATTTATCGAATGTCATAAAGTAAAACTTCGTTGCGGATACTTTGTGCTAAATTGCAAGACTACTTTCTTCTCTTACTATTAGGTGTAGTAAAAAGAAATCCATTATTTTTCCAATAGATGGCTTTAGTAATCTGTATCTCGTCTACGCGTGAAAAACGCGTCTATTGGAAAAATAATGGATTTCTTTTTTACCACATCTAATATAATATAAGGATATTGTTACTTTTTCGTTAACTCGAAAAAGAATTTGTCATTTGCTTTGTCTTAATCTCTTCGTTTGTATTATAACGATCAGTGTACGCGAATAAACAGAATAGCACATAAAGCTGAATGTATATTAATATTAAGAAAGTCAATTCAATGTCTTGCCTTTTGATGGACTTTCTCCTCGAGAATGTAATCTCCTCACTAAAATTTCGAATAAAATACGGAAACTCTACAGGATCGATAATTTCTTTCGTTTGTTTAGAAAATAGTGGTCGAGATTATACTTGTACTGGCTCAAGTGCCGTAACAGCAAAGAGAAAACAAACAAATTCTAAAGACAGTATATTATTGTATTTCATTAAGCCAAATAAGACCATAACGTATTATATAATTTACAAGATAAGTATATTCTAAATGTACGAAATAAAGTTGTGTGTATTCAAAAAGGAAAGCATTATTCCTAAGAATTTCTTAAATGTCTTTTTTTCGTTTTATAGCAAAAGTGGGTGCAACGATATCCTCTCCCAGGTTAACGATGAATGTTTATAAAGTATTTGTATATGAAAATATTTTTATATTTTTTGTTTTACTTACACATTTTATTTATTAAAAAATATAATAAATAAAATTTCATTTGACAATTATCGACAATTGTCGATGCACAGATTAATTTCATTTCGAGTATATTTTTCTGTTCTTGTATACTTTATTTGATTAACATAATAACTTACAAAACTTATTTATTATTAACATTATAAGTTATTATTAACATAATAATTTATTCTAAAAAATTAATATAATCTATTTTCAGATCTCATTTCAATTAAATGGTAATATACCGATATATATTTTATATATCAGCTGATACTAATGAATAAATGGTTATTAATATTACAACATTATGAAATAATATTATAACATTATTCATTCAACAGATGGCGTTGTTTATTTATTAAATAATTATGGGTTATCTTCTCAAAACATTTTATGCCACGTCCACTGCGTATTAAAAAAAGCAAATATATTTTAATTATTATCTCATCAATCAAAGTAACTTTATCATTTTTATTCTTTATTTTATCAAGATAACAATTATGATTAAATAATCCAATGATTGTGCAAGTAATTAAGATGCAGTAATTTTGACATAAAAGTAACATCAAAACAAGTTTAATGAGATTATAGATTTATAATATATATTACAAAGATTATTGATTGCATGATTATCCAAATTCGTGGCAGAGGACGATCCAATCCAATATAATGCAATAACAATCCAATAAAATATAATGCCATTTACACATGCCATGATCTAACATAATGGCATATTCTACTCTCTTGATGTTTGAATCGGTTAGATTGCTTGCTGATATATGAATCGATTTTTTCATCAAGAGTTTTTCTTGCGACCCTCTGTCTCTTTTCCTCTTCGTTCCTCTTCGAGTAATTTGATCAAAGGAAATAAAAAAGAAGGAAGAGGGGAGAAAAGCGAGAGCAGACACGACATATTTTGTGACTTCTTTCTTTTCATTGCGGTGTCTGAGGCGCAACGATTAGATAAGGCTCCGGTTCATAGTACGTCGGAGATGCAGACTTCATAAGAGACCGGGATACTCGAGGCCCAGCTTCAGTTAAAGCTGCGTGTGCAAACCGACAATTAAGGACGGGAATAAGTCCTGAGTATCTTCTCCGCGATTGATGTCAGCAACAGCATCGCTCTAATTTTCGTGTATGTTGTGTCATCTGGTCGCTTTTATTGTCCCATCTGAAAAAGAGAGAGATCATTTTTTTCTATCCGTGATTAAAGTACAATCGACCTTCGGGAAGAACTATCTTGCATCTCATCTTTCTCTTCTCTCGCTGAAATAACCGACGGTTATTTCCCAAGACTAAGGTATGAATCCTGAATATAAGGATTTCTACCGATCAGCTAGGCTCCTCAATTCATAATCTTTTTGGACAAGGTTCCGAAAGTAACAAACATTAAACAGGAAATACAAAGATGCCCGCCTGCTCGAGCGAGAGCTCCAGATTATGGTCTTCCAGCCCGCCGATGTCGCGTAATAGCAGCGTGTCGCCGACGCTACCCGGTACACCGTTATCCACATCGCCACCCCGAATATCACCTGTGTCCATGTTGAAGCGTACGTCGTCAAACGTGGTCGTGTCGACGTCCCACGCACCGAACAATCTTTCCCGGGCGTCATCGCTCTCGAGTATGTCAACGGTGATACTCTCTCAGAGACGACAGCAGAAACGACAACAGCAACATTATCATCAACAGGATACGCTAGCAGCAGATAGTCGGAACGTCGAGAGGAACAACGATTCCATTCTCTCGAGGATCTTGTTTTGGTACTTCGGACTTCTGTTGAGTCTATTTCGAAGTATCTTTAATGTCATTGGCTACGCGATCTGGGCTCCTGCTCTCTGGGCATCTGCTTGGATCTGCCTGTTCTGGGTGATTCTGCAACTGCCACTGACCGTTTTCAAATGGTTCATCATGGTTCTGCATACCCCGGCGTATGAGAGATCACGCAACAAGCGGTGCGTGTTGATCAGCGGTGGTAGCACAGTGCAGGCGGTGCATCTTGCACGTAACTTCTATAAGGCGGGCGCCCGGGTGATAGTGTGTGATCTCGAGGGCCTGTTCGGTCTAGCCAGATTCTCCACCGCCTGCTCCAAGTACTACACGATACCGCAGCCTGGGCCCAGGAACGTTGTCGAATATATAAAGGCGTTACGGGATATCGTCCAGTGCGAACGTGTGGCCTACTATATACCGGTGAGTGCTACCAATACTGCATACTACGACGCCTTGGCGAAACCGCATCTGGAGACCATGGGTTGCGAGTGTTTCGTGCCCGATGCCAGTGAGGTGACCGCGCTGGACGACCCGTTGGAGCTACTTCGACGCTGTCGCATGCTCGGTCTTACGATCCCACAGCACTTTCTGTTGCGATCAATGCAGGACCTGTCGGCGCTCTATGAACGAAACACGTTCCGCAACGGCAGGGACATGATGCTAGCTGCCGGTCCCGCAGGGATGCGTGATCGCGCCAAGATCTTGCTACCACCCACCTTCAGAGAGTTTCGAAATCAACACGAGATCAGCGAGAGGCGACCGTGGGTGGTAATCCGCGATCCCGGTGGAGATCACTTCATCACTTGCACCACGCTGAAAGAGTCACGGATAGTGACGAACGTGACCTGCCGAGTGGATGAAGATCGGGGCCTCATACCAGAAGAACGTCCCGAGATTATAAGATGGCTTGAACAGTTTTTCGCCCGTTCCTTCAGTGACAGAATCAACGGCCACATGAGCTTCCGATTGGCGATGGCTGAGGAAACGGGTGAGCTGATGTCCATCGGCTGCCGGGTAGGCGTGAGTCTGCCCTACATTTGTTGCACAGGGATACATCCGCGTCTGGTGTGGAAACCCTGCCGCCACTTCTCCAGGCAGAATTCAACGTTGGTAGGTACGTCGAGCCGACAGTTGCTGTCCGATACCGTGGTGAGTGCCCTCAAACAATCAACCAGCGAGACCGCGCCCCATCTTCTGGGCACAGTGCTGGACAAGAGGGAATCCCTTTTCGTGTATTGGGACCCGTTGCCCTACTGTGCCTACTATCACCTCCAATTACCGTTCAGGCGCGTCGCAGAGGTCATCAGAACGCAGCATAACCCACCCCTGGCGGTAGTGCAATAGGATTCATCTTTAAAGCGGAAGTTTTTCTCGTATCTATACTGAGATCTCTTCTATTTCGCCTACTATCCTATGCAGCTGTCCTTCAAACATTGCGAGGATCATAAAGAACTCACAATTGATCCTTAATTCGTGATGCAAGAGTTGGAGTGTATCTGAATCTCAACGTTGATCGCGTCTCCAAGAAACGAATGTGCCAAAGAGGAGATCCGCAGACGAATCCCGGAGATCGTACTTATTTCTGTTTCGTGAGTAATTGTGTAGAGTGTGATATTATTTATTGGAGAACAGTGTATCTATTTCACACGCGACTGATCGGTAAAGTCTAATCGGCAATAAGCTACATATTCCTTTGTTACATTACCTTGCGTCGTGTTGTAACATATCAATGAATATGAGACTAACAATACGATTCCACGCATAGAATGTGAAAGAGAGAGTGTACATGTATTCGTGTATATAATTTAATTTTACTTACTTACTAATTAACGATTGTAACGTATAAATATGTAGCAGTACTATTTTGCTGAAGAGAAGAGGAAAGAGACACGATTATTGTGTGTCAATTCGAGAATTAGAAAATAAGGACTTGTCCATGCAAAACACGAGTCATCATGACATCAAAATGGCTCCAATTACTAAGAGTCACTTTTCAATCAGTAACGATTAATTGTAACGTCATTTTGACGTTATCGTGACTTGTTGCTCTGCTTGGATGGCAAATGCGCGTTCTCCCTGATTCGTGTCTAAGAGGGAGTGAATGGAGGACCGTACCATTTGCGAGACTATCGCACTACCAGCAATCGCCGGTTTGTTCACGGATTTTAACGAAAGTGAGCGAGTTAAAAATAGGTGCAAAGGTCAAGTTCGGCTTGTAATCGGTTTAAAAAAGAAAAATGCGAAAAAAAAAGAAGAAATACAGCGAAATGTGCGTTGCCACACGAGCCTCTTCCATTTGCTCTCGATTGGAGGAACGTATGGGAGAGAAGCGCGATCGGAGATCACTGATGAAAAACACATGCTCTCGGCAAGTTGCACGCTATCAGTACTGATTGTACTAAAGACTTGCGTTGCGTGTGATTAATATGTTCCTATCTTTCCCTGCAGACTGGCACAGCGACGATTCGTACAATAATGAGAAAAGGGGGAAAAGGAAGTCGATTCTTCGAGAAGCCGGTTAAATCTAATCTTACCTTCATTGCTATATTTTATCATAATCGCGATCGCGAGAGGTTTCTCTTTGATTCAATTTACTCGAATCGTTGCTAATCGCTTGCTTTAGACGTTAAGAGGTCATTGCGAGATTTCATATTTAAAAAAAAATGACGGCTTATCATCCATGCAATGTGTGAACTAGCGATATATTTTAGAGAGAAGATTAATCTTCGATTTTCCATCATTATTAAGATCAATCATAAATTGTTCACGAATATGTAATAGCGAAAGATTTATACAATCGCTGAGGATTATTTACAAACTATCGTATACTCAGATCAATAGGCACTGGCGATATCATTGCTTTTGCTTGCCGAGTAAGAGCGTACTCGCTTACAATTATACGATTGCTTGGTACATGTTTTGTAAATACCAGCGCGTAATTGATGGAAGTGACCCTTCTGATATCATTTCTCTCTTTTATATGGAAAAAACACGAGGTATTTATATTGATAATTTTATGAAACGTTTCGATTTTTTTATATTATTAGGTGTTGGAATTAATTCGTAGCGTTTTACAAGTGATGGGAAGTACTTTCATTAATGTATTTTTTAATGCTCATGTGAAATAAATAACATTCTTTCATTAAAAACGCTACGAATTAATTCCAACACCTAATAAATCAGATTTAGTGATTCTCGCAGCTGAAACGTATCTTAGCTTTATAATAAAACCAATGATTATTTATTATTTTCTTTAATCTTGATGAAACTTTTCGAATGTTCCTTGGGGTCAAGCATGAAATATATTAATTGGAAAAATTGACGAACAATATAAGTTTGTCTGAATCGTTTAATCTATTTTATCGCGTAATTTTCGAATTATTTCGAAAATTTAGCTTTAAAGAGAATTCTACGAAAAACTTCAAGATATAATCTATATTATTTCTGATAATATAATCCATATTGTCAATCTTTTGTTAATAAATATTTTTAAAAAAACATTAAATTATATTTTCCTTAATAAATTAAGCATTCATATCAATTAATTATATATATATGCGTGCGTGCGTGCGTGCGTGTGTGTGTGTGTTTTAATATATTTAAATATTTTAATATATTTCTATACGATCTATTGCATTCGTATTGCAATAAACTCCACAAATACACATATATCTCTTATCCTCATTTGTCTATTAAAATTATATTAATCAACGAAAATCAATTGAAATTGATATAAAAAAAAAACCGAAGTATAGAGGATCAAAATTAAAAATTTATGTAAGCAAAATCCATTATTTTTTTTGTCATATATTTTTAAACTATAAGATTTACTTGCACTGATAAATATGTTATAACGAAGGAGTAATGACCAGTGTATCATATCGTATATGATCATATCGTCGATCAGATCGATCGTTCGCTGAAATCATTGTTTGTTCGTACTAACGAGGTAACGCATCGTGCGTAATGCATCTTGCACACGAGGGCGTTTCACCAACGTGTTGCTGGTTGGCTGATGGAACTTATAATCTCCTCACGACGCGATTGTACGCGTGAAGCAGTAAATAATGCCTCGCGCTGTACATGAAATGACCCGGGGGCAACACTGGCTGACGGACTTTGACAGCTCGGGGTCGTCGGTTCGTAGAGAGAAAGAGAGAGAGAGAGAGAGAGAGAGAGAGAGAGAGAGAGAGAGAGAGAGAGAGAGAGAGAGAGAGAGAGAATAGAAAAGTCGGTTCGCCGGTATTATCTGTCTATCTTCTCTTTTTTCATCTCTCCTTTCCTTCCTTCTTTAAAACTTACCCACTTCTTTTTGCAAGTAGACAAATATTCGCGTCAACGTCATTAAGCAAAATCAATTTTACTATCAAATTAACCTTTAATCGCCTTCGGTTCGATTAATATAATATATAATTAATCACGTGGGATTACGATCATGTTACATTGTTTTTTTATTACATACGTCAATTTTTACTATACAAATTGGAAATTAATAATCTTATCTGGCTAAAAAATAATTCAATAATTTTGAAAATGTGTTCGCAAATTAACAGAAAAATTCAAACTGATCAAATCTGTTAATAAAAAATATAACTATTTTTAAACATAATTATTTTTCGCACTTCTACATTCAACATATCACATAATATATATCCGAATAACATCTAATCTCGAGAATCTAATTCTAAAATCTAAAACTAAAAGTGATCTGAAATATTGATTTTCCAGCGATAATAAAAAAGAAACCAACGAATGGAAATGTTCGCGAATTAACGGAAAAATTCCTGATAAGACGCGATATACAAAAACTGTCTGGCGATAGTTTTATCACTGATAATTCCTCCATGTGCCTCGCCATAAAAAAATCATGTTAGAGATGAAAATACGCCGAGAACGTGACTGACGATTAAATATAAGAACAGTAAACTGACAGTAATTGACAGTAAACATTTCGTGAAATATACAGAATTATTAGGTGTTGGAATTAATTCGTAGCGTTTTACAAGTGATGGGAAGTACTTTCATTAATGTATTTTTTAATGCTCATGTGAAATAAATAACATTCTTTCATTTAAAAACGCTACGAATTAATTCCAACACCTAATATCTTCAAAAATGAAATTTATCTATCTTCAAAAGTCAATGCGAGCTGTCGCGAAGATGACTCAATTTCAACTTCTCTCGTTATTTATGATGATATATTTTGATGATTACTTCTGCAAGGTAAATGAATAATAACATTTATTATATTTCTCACCTATTCTAATATTTTTAGGTAAATATAAAAGTATTTTTAGATAAGTCTAAGTTAAGAGAAGATTATTTTAGAAAGCGAATATTTCACCAGATATTTTATTTATATATTCCAGCCATTCTATTGCGTAAAATAAGAGATACCTCATAAAGTGTTCACTTTCTGATGAACTTGCATCTTTCATTACAAACGAAGACGGAAATGAGAGTCACAAATCGACTCCGTTCCTTTTTTCACTGAACAAGGACGTGAGTCGAAGATTTGGACAATGGTGGCAATAAAGTGTGTAACGCAACCTTATCATGCCATAATATTGAAATGCAGTTCCTTGACAACGGCTAGTAAAATAAATCAATATACGCCAGTACCCTTCCCTCATTTTTTACTTTCCTTCAGGAAAGGCACGCGATAAGAGCGTCTATCTTACCCATAAACTTATCCGAGCTCTCATTCACAGAGGTAGCGACGCTTCCTTCCGTTTCTATTTAAGATGATGTACATAATATTCTGAATAACGCAATAACGATGACGCTTGCCTTCGATATAATAACGATAATAACGATAATCCGAGTCGATTTCGTTATAATGAAATTCAAAGTAAAAGGACTTAAAAGTTGCTAACTTGGTTTAGAGGCGTGGAGAGAGAACAAGAAATAAAGTCATTTCCTTAGGCAATGTGAGCCGCGTGGTTCCAGGCACGGCGTTGTGGGAACCGATTCACCTGGTTGACATAGCGATGGTCTGGTTACTGCCAGTCATTTACCTCTCACTATTATTCACTGGTTGCAATATTATTTTACAATTCAATATTCCTTTTCTTCTTTCGCTTGAAACTACGCTTTTCACGCCGTTTAGACCAAAAAGAGGCACTTGTTACTTCAGAGACACGCTCTATGCAAAATATGGCCAATCAGCATTGATTTTATGTCAGACAGATCCACTTTTAAATCATTTTATGAAACATTATTTGAAACGCAAAGGGTACATTAATAAGACATTTTAAAAAGAGTTTTGAAATGCTTGTTACTAAAAGATTATAGAAAATAGCTAAGTTGTTAGTAATTAGCCGGATATTTTGCTTCTCTTCTTTATTGCAAATTATCGAAAAATTCTTCTCATACTAGCTTCTCGTTTCTTGCGGCACATTATGAATCATTCCTATTTGACTCCATGAATCATGATTGATCGTCAAGGAAGGAATAGTGCGATATGATTAATTTAGTAATTGATTTTAAGAATATATTATATGTACAATATTTTTTAACAAAATAAAACAAATATTTAAAAATTCAGATTTTTTTTATAATATATGAAAGTAAAACAAAAATTTTGATTTAGAATCTAGATAAAAAATTATTTCAATAAGAAGTAAATACATATTTAAAAAAATAATTAAGATAAAATAAAAAAAATTTTAATTTAAAATATAAAATTGTTCAATATATATTAATTATATTGAACTTCATATGTATACATCATTCATTTTTATACGGAAAATTTTCAATTTCAGTTACAGTTACTTTTTGCAGAGACTATAAGTACATGATATATTCTTAAACTCCTAATTATTATCTGTATTATATTATTTATATATAGTAGTTCAGTAATTAATTTTGTATACAATGAACGTACAGGTTTATAATAGTCGGAGTCAATTCCCGTATAGCTTCGCAAATTCGTCGAGCAGATAAAGCTAGATTTTACATAAAAACAGAGTAAATATAAGTGAGATACCCGTTGTAGAATGATGTTGTCAGCGAGGTCAAGGTTGGGAAAGTTGATTTTGATATGTGATGCTGATTAATAATTACACAGTATCGTTTGCAGTCATATACTTGGAAGTACCAAGAAATTCGATAAAAAAAAAATAAATAAATAAAAAACAGAATACTGTCTAATCAAAGAACATCGTGCCTTTTCTTGTTCAAATAATTACGGAAATATAAAACATTCTTGGAAGAAAAACATAAATTTATTAATTTTCTTGTGAAGAAGCAACATAAAGATATTCACAGACAGAATTCTCTTATTTCCTTTTAAGTCCTAGGATTTCAACTAACGATTCATAAGTCGCGTGACAGTTTGACAGTTTGCTTTGAATTCTCAGAGAGTTGAATGATGAAAATTTGCAGGTAACATGGAATCCATCTAATGTTCATGTTTCTAATGTTCAATAAATATTAACTTTCATCTCGGTTTAACCCTAATCGATATTCGCGAATCCAGTGGACCCGAACTTTTTCTTCAATTGTGTTATAAAAAATTATTTATACCAAATGTTTTTCACAACCTTATATAATTTTAATTGCATAATTTTATTCCTCAAATTTTAACCTTCAAAATCGTTCAATAATTTATGTTAATTTTAGAGATATGTTAATTTTATAAGTAGATTCGCAAATACTAGTTAAAAAAATTTCGAAACAAATACCGATTAGAGTTAATCTACTCTTTATTTTTATCTTCTTAAAATTTTCTTAAAATTAGAACAAGATACAAAGTTAAATTGAGATAAAAATCAATCTATCTAATAATAGAAATGGATTTAACTCGTTAATCATGCTAGACGTTAAAGATGTAATGTAACCAAATCTCTTAAGTTAATTAACTTTCATAAGTATTAAAATGTAAATCAATTTATTTCTATGATTAATTTCGAAGTAAATAATGTTCATATTAACGTATGTACTTAATAAATAATAAAAAAAAATTGAGTCAAATTTAATATATTTTCTTGAGTTAAATTATTTAATTTCATTGTTTTAGTAAAATTAACGTTATATTGAGTAGTAATGGTGAATAATAGAAATGATTAAAAATAATTCCAATTGGATATAACTTGACATTATGAATTTAACCGTGCATGGACAAAAATGTTTGATTAAATTAATTGAAATTCTGGTAGAAAATGAACAATCTAGAATTTTGGTTAAATCTTAGAATTCTAGTTGAGATAACTAACATTCAGAATTTCCTTGATTAAATTCCTTGATAAAATCTATTAGAATATCAATTAATTCAACAAAATATTTTTATCTGTAGACGCGTAACTCGTTTCTTTCGTGGTTTTTAAAGCTCAATCGTTTTTGAACACTCGTTACCAGGATCCATAATACACATGATATACGATTTGATGTAAGTTGCGTAACAGAGAAGAGACCAGACTCGTCGATTATCCGCCCGCTCTTCTCGGAACAACACGGGCAGGCGGATATACGATACCGACATTGTATCTAATCTCCACGGCTACAAAGCAACGAGTAAATATTGTATTCCAGAAGGGGATACTTTCGGTGGGTATCGATGTATCGGCTATCAATATCGTTCGTTCGGTTAGTGCTATCCGGAGTACCCGGTCGCTTGACAATAAACTGTCGTCTTCCCACGAAAATATCCGAAAATATCGTGTAGAGTGAAGAACACACTTTTATCGTATGTTCTATTTTTTTCTTTTTCTTTTATTTTTTTCTTCGATATCTCTATTCGTTAATGATTGGTATTCTCTTCCCGTGGCGCATCATTCATCATCGAAGGAGATCAAGGATCGAGAAGAGACATGCGGTTTCAATTCTCAGCTTTTCTGCTTCTCTGCGCCGTTTCGCTTGCGACGACACAGGAAGTCTGGGAGTGTCAAGAAGGTGTCGACGACGAGCTGATTTGGGAATATGCGGTCAGAAGACCGTATCGAATCGGTGGTTATCAAGTGCGTTTACAATTATCACAAACCGGGTCTTGTTAATCGCACATGAACCTCTTTTGAATTTCGATCCACTCATAAACAGTTATCCTAATCCACTCACAAAGGTTTCTTGATTGTAACTAGGAGGTAGAGGCGGATTATGGACCGACTGACGCGAGAATCACGTGCATACGTATCAACTCGCTCTCCGATGAAGATAACGGCGCGGCGTGGGTCACCGCCGGCGGAATCGGCTACAACTTCGTCAAACTCAAGTTCAGGTCGAAGTACTCACGAGGACTCCACTACAGAGTTCTCGTTTACGGGCGGCCCACCTCGAGAGGGTTATTTTAATGGCTTACAAACGTATTTCGCACTAGTACTTAATCTCGATTCCCATGTTTAAATATGTAATCGCTTGAATTGTTTTTTTTTAACTCGAGAATAGTCGTCTGATTTTTTTCTTTTATGTAAACTATCACCAAGGATGTTTTAAATAAAAAAATCATTGTTATTAACATATTTGAAAACATAAACATAGATTTAATCAAAATTTCCTGAAAAAATTAAGTACCTATAGCAACCAAACAGATTTTAAATAGAATAAACATGTTAAATAGCTTATTATAAGAATATTTCTGAAAAAAATTTTTATTAATATAACGTTTCTTTAATTAATCTATCTAATACGCTTTTTCAATAATCTTACAACAATTCATATTTTCTCACCGTGGTGACGTGCTAAAACACTCAGGTGATTATTCTCGAGTTAATATTATTAACTCTATCGTGTGTAGTAATGTGATAAAGTCATATATAATTCAATAGAAAGATTAACGATACGTACTTCTGTATCTATCGACACCCGCTTCAAATTCGGCTTCTTAAATACATTTCATAATCTGCATTGTCTCGTTAGCCGGAGAGCAGTGTGTTGTACAAATTTTCGACACTGCCGTCCGCACATTAAATCTGCAGATAGATTTACCCCCATTGTAATTTAGGACGTTAACCCTTCGCGTGTCCCGATAATACTGACAGAAATGGAAACGCCTCGTGACAAGAAATAGAGGCTTCTGCGATAGTAAATCTATCCTCCTCCGTTTTGCTTTTTATTTCTGATAAAAGTAATAAAAATATAAACGCCAACAATTAACAGCATATTTTTCTAATTTACTACAATGTTCGGTCTCTGCTTCACATAATTAGGCGAAGATAAGCTTAACTTCGCGCATGTGATAATGCAATAAATCTTTCTACACATAAATCATCCCTTAATTAATAATGTAATCGGAAAGAAATAAAATAAAAATGTAGAACAGAAATATTTACATGAATTTAGTTTTAAAAAAAAGTCGATTCTGAAAATAAAAAAACTAATTTTCCTAATCCGTAGTTGAGGGCTAATGGTAAAGTTAGTACAATTCATTTCACGAATTGAAGACACAATTTTGTAAGGATTGCGCGGGGGAAAGGAGGTTTATCGTTTCCGAATGCGCGGTACCATGTAACCTATATATCCCTTGTGGGCCAAATTCCGAAAGCAAACTAACGTGACCGCAGCGATAAGCTCGCATTGAGTTCCACATGGAAAGGCGCGGGGACGACTCTCCAGATTGGAAAAGCATAATAGGAGCCAACTACCCCGGAAGGAGGGTGTACCATCCGCGGATTGCCTCCATCGACGAGTACGAAAGAAATATATTTTCCCTGCGTGCAGGAAATAATTACGTGGTCGAACATGCGAAACGATATCCGTCGTTCCTTCGGGCAATTACATGAAAAGAAAGTTTTGATCGGCTAGTTCGAATAGGCAAGCACGACAAGCGGTATCCACAAGATAGAAAGATTGCCTGTTCATCAATTATCGAGGACATTTCCAATATTTATTTCTTATACTTTGGAATCAGACGATTTTATAAAACCATTAAAAGATAATTCTTTGAACCATATTGAAAAAAAAGAACAAAGCGAGAAAAAGGTGTAATTCTGTTCAGCGGCAAGCAAAATTAGATTTTAAGTTAATTATTATACATTAAATTGTTATTATTATTAATTAGCACTAATTATGTATCTTCAATGATTATATAAAAATTATTATATTCTGTGTGTGTTACAATCAAACGTAATAAAATATAATATACTAAATATATTAGGTGTTGGAATTAATTCGTAGCGTTTTTAATGAAAGAATGTTATTTATTTCACATGAGCATTAAAAAATACATTAATGAAAGTACTTCCCATCACTTGTAAAACGCTACGAATTAATTCCAACACCTAATATAAATATATTTTCTCTCTAAATATTTATTAAAATTCTTTTCATTTGTTGCCTCAATCCCTTAGCCTTTCTTGTATTTTAGATAAAAGAAAATTATATATATTTTTAATATAACAAACGTTGAATGAAAAATTGATAAGATATCAAATTGAACATTCTCTTCACATTTACACATAATCAGGTAGCAAATTTCGTTTCTCCCGGCTCACAATATTCACACCACGTTCTATGTTGCCGCTCTCGTGGGAGGGTACGTGTGTTGAGACACCCTCGTATACGGCACCCCCGTCCCCGTTGACTTGCGGCGCAAACGGGAACCGCGTTCAGACGCCGTGCACGGCACGCGATCCCGCCACCCGCGGTGGGATCCTCAGGAACAAAACGGCAGAAGCGTCGCGACGCCGATCCATCGACGCCGCCTCAGTGAAGTCCCACCGTTCGTGGCGAACGCAAGCGATCGCACCCCCGCTGTTAGGGTTGCAGTCGAGAAGCCCTGAGAAAACCGTACCGCCGCCAACCGTCTTCCTTCGTCGCCAAATAAAACGCTCGCTTGCAGTCCTTTTTGCGGGAAAGCATCGCGACGCCAATTCGAACATCGAGAGTATCGAGACACGCTTTAAAGATGCCGCGGGTGAGTTATTTTCCAATTTTCTTTTATTTTTAATTATTAATATAAAATCATCAAATTATTATATATATATAATATAAAAATAGATTATTAATAAATATTAATTTTTTAAACAAGGAATTTAATATTTTTTATAATAAAAAAGGAATACTCTAAAATATGTTTTGTTGTTCCGAAACTATCTATGAGTCAAAATACTATTAAGTGTATAAGTTATTAAATTATCAAAGAGAGAGAGAGCTATTTGTTTTGAATTTTTATATACTTCTGCATTGAAATAAATAGATATAGTTTTGAATTTATAGAAAAAAATGTGACGAAAAAAAAATAAGTAGGTGGCTGAAATGCAATTAAAATCGATTGTCTTTTATATTTACATCTGGTTTTATAAAAAAATTATGTTGTAATAATTAACAAGGAAATATGGAACTTTGTGAAACTTTAAGGATTCGTGAAGCAAATAAAATATTTTTTCATAATTACACGTTTTATATATTTTTAATAACTATGCATTTATTAATATTAACACGATATAACACCTTCGTTTCCCAAGATTAAATCGTCTGATCTGAAGACAATTGAATCCATAATTAGGTGTGGATTTCCGATACCTAATTACATACACCGCCATTATCATGCAATTGATCGACGAAGTCTTCAAACAAGCGGTTAGTCCTGTAAAGTTCAATTAAGCGCTCGCTGAGAGTGTAGAAATGAAATCGTTAGTAACATCGGTTAACTAGTTCCGCGCCAGCGAGAGTTGATTGACTCCTTTCATTATCTCGAACTGCACAAATACTGATGGTATGGCGAAGAGATCCTATTACTGTTCAATTCTCTCACGATTCAATTGGTATAAATGTAAAAGTTAATTAATTATAAAACTATAATTAAAATTTTTACTTTAATATTTTTTGTTCATTTTTCGAAATTATTTATTGTATTATACAAAAATTAATTTTTATTTTTATTTATTTAAAGATACACAAATGTAAAAAAATACTGTAATTATGTTGTTTTTCGCGTATTAGATTGATAATGTATAAAAAAAATTTTTATTGAAATCCAATTTAAAGATTTTGGCATACAGAGTTTTTTTCAAAAGATAGATTTTTAAAAAATGAAAAAGTATATTGCAATCAACAGAAACTACTTTGCTTAATAAAAATTGCTTTGATAATTTAATTTTTAATCATATTTAATGAGTTAACATTCCATGATAAATGTTGGTGCAAATCTTTTACATCAAATTAATATATATTGCAAAAAGTATCCATTCGTAATCGTAATGGAGAATGACCACTGGACAGTTTCACAGAGTATGACGCATTCGTTGCAAAGGGGAGTGTCGATGTAAAATCATAATAATCTATTCATGAACTGGGATTCATTCTCTCACAAGCTCATTCACCAGTCACGTGTCCGGTATGTTACACATGTTTTCGATACAAAATCATATGTACCGTATACACGAGATAAAAATGTTGTCAGAGACGTATCTCACATTTGACGCTGAATGCGATCATACAATTCTCATCAGTATGTGCTAAAAGTAAGCGCGTCTGTTTTCAGTTTTTATGCTCAAAATATCAGCGTGGACTTAATACCATCTAATATACAATTCTCAACGTGTTGTCAATATCAACATGGTGTGAATTTATAACACCATGAATTTTAAATCAATTACATCATCATGATGTAGATTTAAAATCCATGATGTTAAGTCCACACTAATATTTTTTAGAGTGTGAACAAATAAATCAAACGTTTAACGAAGATTCTTTATTGGACGAAGAAATTCTTTCTTTTTTCTCGCGATCGTTACATCATCATCGATGAGAATCGCAAATGCGCGTGACATATGCTGTGAGTTACGTTTACTCATATGCGTACCTACTCATATGTACCTACACGAAATGCATAGGTTGCGCACTTTAACACGCGTGCACTGACACACTCACCATGGTGTTGAGAAGTTCGATCGATACGACACATACGTGACGGGGTACAATATTCCTTTGTAACACCGTTTTTTTCTGAGGGCCTCGCAGGACTGCATAATAAGTCAATCTCATTGCAAGAAATTCTTTCGCGATCGGAATAACGCAGACTTTTATAAACGCCGAATGCGTTTTACTTTGAAACAAATCACAAAAAATGTTATCGCATATCTTGTCTTACACAATTCTAAAAACGGATCTGTTTACTGATCATTGCGGGCAATGTTCATTAGCGTTATATAATTGTATCAACTGCGCTGATGTAACATTCTAATTGAACTTTCAAATCAGATAAACAAAAATATTTTATTTTTTATGTACATATATAAAATGTGTAATCTACATGTAATATACATGTTCCTTATTATTTTTATTTTCTTATGATTTCATATTTTATATTAACCTTGCTGATCAGTTCAAATTTAGTACACGTTTACATCATCTGATCAATATGATAAAAAAATCTCAAAAATAAAAAAGATCTTACATTGACAGATAAAATCATCAAATATTGAAGAAAATAGTAAGAAAATAAATTACATGTCAAATATAAAAGCCGGTCGATAGAGTTAATAATTCAGGTGATATTTAGTAATTAAACTTCGAATGTTAATCAGGTGACATTGATCAGTAATTTCCGTAAGAAACGATTACTTCTTTTTTTTGTTCATTTCTTCTGGACTTCACGTCGGAATGATAAAATTGTGTCGATAATGCAATAAAATCCGCAAATAAAGAGGTCGATTACAAAGGTACTGGATAAAAATCGACCATTAATAGAAGTATTTTGAAATGTTACCAGAAATTCCAAAAGCGGTTATCGTAAGGATACTTGGCATGTTAGGAGTTCTTGGTTGATTTTTTAATTTTTAACACTGATGTGTAACAAAATCACGTGTACGATATGTTTAACACATATATATGGAGCAAAGACATTTTCCATAATCTCTCATTTTTTCCTTTAGTACAGCAAGTGATAGCGTGCCATCGGGAAATGTTATCACGAAGAAGATTAGTAGGAATTAGAAGATTAGTCCTCTAAGAGTGCCTTTCGGTCTTATAATAATAAAATCTTAATTGATCTCTTAATGAAGTTCGTGACACATATACGATAACGCCAAATGAGAATTGGTGCGATCTGTGCGTGAGTCAAAGATAAAGATAGACCATCCTTTATGAAACTGCGTGACCACAAATGTCCGTGCATCATTCCGAATTCCTTCATGTTGCGACATGGTAGACCTTATCATCTCCCGTTTACGTATTAACTACTTTTCTCAATCAGCATAATGCTGAAATCCGTGTTTTCTGATTATTCCGTAAATTTCATACACAATACATGATCAAAAAGAATTCGGTCTTTATGTCTTTTTATGAGAAAGTTCTCGGTATCGTGTTCTTGACTTTGTTCCGTTTTGACAGAAAAGGAAAAAATGAAAAGAAACAAAAAAAGGGAAGAAGGAGAACAGACTCCCCCACATTCTAGTAAAAATCCGTGCACAATTCTCCACAACGTGCTTATCGTCGGAATGAAATGAGAAAAGAGAAAAGACGATACTCGCTGACCCATGAAGTCATAGTCTGCAAAAAACCCACTTGTCAGATACAGACAGGCAGACACGGTTTGAACCGCCTCGATCGCTGCCCCTCAATGAGGTCTCATGGCGGAAATTTCACGGAAGGAAGAAAAAAAAAAGGAAAAGATTCCATAACAAACTTGGAATTACGTTTCTCATTAGAACTTCGAACGACCTTCTTACAATGCGGCTATCAATCGACACGAGAACCGCGAGTGATCAGACTTAAAAATCAACATTTTTGCCTTCCTCTTTCGTAAAAAAAAAAAAAATGTTACTGCCTATGAGATACCCGCTATCATGTGAGATATAATAAATGAAGCCTCTCCAGTCTGGGTCGCCATTGATACCGAAACGAAGTTTTATACTTTGAATCAGACATTTCCGCACTTCATTTGTCACTCGTGTGACGAATATGATTATCTGAAATTATTGGAATTATCTCAAAGTCCAATGTTAAATTACGTTTCTTGCAGCACGTGCGCTTCCAATAAACGGAATGTATTTTTATAAATGTGTACGTTTAAATTGGTCGACGCTATAACGGAATATCAAAAAGAGATATTTGCGTTGTTCTATTGTAAACAATTTTTTTCGATCAAAATGACAAATATTAAGGAACGATATCAAACAAATGTACGTATCTTTATTAATCCTTTGCCGATAACATAAACTTTAACTCTTCTCTCAATAATAGAGGTCGAGAAACAAAGCAAATTTTGTTATTGTTCCAAATTATATAAAAATCTCAAAAAATTTTTCAAAATTCAATCAAGATAACAATGATTCTTTTAAAGACTTTAGTTGTAGGTGGAGGATTAATAAAAAAGATATACATAAGTATTGGAAAACAGTTGAGCATGCCATATCGTTAAAAGATTTTTTGAATGATCGAAAAATTCTAAATTTTTCAACATCGCACAAATTGCACAACGAAACAACTTGTTCCTAGCTGTTTGCTTCCTCTCGTTTTCTACGTCTTTCCTACAAAGGAAATCGGATCCCTCTTTCGAGGCAAAGCCCCGAACTCGAGTACGACGAGTCCGTGTCTAATTTTTGTCTTCCCTACGAAGGGCTTCTAGTATCTAGCATCTGAGCGAATAGGAAGTAGAAGAAGCTCGCGCCACTGCCAGGCACTGAATGGCACCAATCAATATATGCCCAGTCTGGTCTGCCAGGATATCACCAGCAAATACGCCACTGGCTTGATTTCCCGAAATGAAAACTTCCTATATACGACTTCAAGTTGTCACGATGATTTAAATATGCCACATAAACCGGCGACACACTTCTACTGGATAACGTCATCCTAACATAGACCCCATTGATCGTAGATTAATGAAAATTCTGCGTGTTCATCCCAGATCGTAGTTTTCGAAGCGTTCAGTAATCTGACGCGAGCATATCAATCACAAGTTACTCTTGTCATATTAATTATTGTTTGCGTCATGAAAAGATGTTTACATATTAACAGAAATTTTTTAAATTTAAAAACTGTTGTTTCTAAAAATTACATTTTTTTTGCGATAAAGACTACTATTTGAAATGGATATATAAAATCTATTGAATTCTTGACGTTAGAAGCCTTAGACTTCATAAAATTTATGATTTATCTTATCGTGATAATAATAGTTTATTGCCGAGTTTTTTAAAACAATAACAATGGATATAAAGAGTAAAGTAGTCAATCGATTCTGTATAGGTAAATCTCGCAATGGTTTCGTGGCGCGTCCAGCAGCCATTCATTCGTGCGATCGTAGGCGGTTACCAATACCCCATGAGAATTTAACACCTGGCTTATATGCCTGGTTAATCCCCGCCGTGAGATAAACCGCAAGTCTGATAATTCATGCATTAACATTGCGTTTCATCAACGGTATACAGGAAACTAAGTGTCGGGACATTGTGCGTCATTATATCAATGATTTCTTCAAACTAATGTGACAACATTACACTGGAAAAGAGTTTGATTGCAACATCTAATTTGGACAGTAATTGCGGTCCTCTTATAATAAATTAGATATTATCTCAGTAATATACATTTCATCCCAAAACGATAGAGATAAAAAATGTAACGAGGGAGACAAAACATAGAAAATGTTTAGAATCTCTTTTCGTCAGTTTGTTTCGTCTTATCGCGATAACAGCGTATTTTGATAGCAAAAACGTCTTCATACTACAATCAATAAACAAGCTGACCTAGCATAATTATAAATGTGTTCAAAATGTTGAAATGCATATCGACGCCCGGAGAGTTCAATTATTAGGAACTACAGGCAAAAAAATCAAATTGGAAAAATGCAGATTAATCTTGTTGTTTTTATCAGCTTAATTAGTTAATATATCCGGCAAAATATTTCAAATGAGAAACAAATTCTGCAATCAGGGCAATTACGATAAGCTCGAGTGCATAACTCGTTAAAAATCCAGCAAAATAGCAATTACAGAATTCTCTCTACAAAAAAAAAATACATAAAATATGCAGAAAGTATTTAATACTTAGAAAGTATTTAATACTTAGAAGGCAGATTGCACTCAAGGATAGTTTTCGAACTTAAAATAAAGATATAAAAATAACATATTGCTTATTAATCCGAAGGAATTACGCATGTGTTGCAGCCAGTTTCGAAAGGAACTCCTCAATTATCGGCACGAGGACAGATGGAGAGGCGGCGGCCACCGTTTCTCAGAGCTTCTACTAAAACCAAGGAGGTAAAAAAAGAACAATGCATTGTAAATGCGAGCACCGATCATAGTTCTATAGAAAAATTAGAGAAACTTGTGAATGTTTTAAAAACTATATATAGAATATATTATATATAGAACGAAAAATACGTAATTTAGATATAATTAAATTAATTAAAAATATTTCATTATCTAGGTCATCATATATATATATAATTATAAACATTAATATACAAAAACTCAAATTCTCAATTTCGATAATAAAATGTAAAATAATACATATATGATCAAATCTGATGTGGAACAAACACACAGTTATTGCAATTTAAAATTATATTTTGTATTAGAAATCAAAATTAGTTAAATAAAATTAGTTTAATTTAAAATAAAATTTTATTTATCAATTCAATTCTATAAAATTTTCATACAGTAACGTGTGCTAATAAAAATTCTATCTACACATAATTTTCATGGTGGAGCAGTTGATTACGCCAATGAATGTGACGTCACCATTGCCATAACAACTCGTAATAAACAATAAACAGGATTCTAACCAAGTTTGAACATGTACATGATTTCGCGTGTGCTTTTGATACACCATCCCTTTATATTTTTATTACATATTTGTATAAATTATCAAGATAATATTTATTTACATAATAATAAAAATAATTATTGATAATATTGAACTTGAAGGATAAATCATATTTAAATTTTTAAAAATAATTTTGAATGAAAATCTATAATAAAAAAAATAAATAAGTTCTTATTAACAATATGTTTTACTTTGTACGTATACAATTCCTTTCGCTTTATTATTTTCTTTCATATTGAATTAACAAAAAAATTGAATTTAATGTTCTGGTGCGAGAGTGAAATATAAAAGCGTTTTTAATCGAATAAAAACAGAACACTATTTTATGTGACAATGTAAAATGCAGCAGAAAATTATGTATGTACAGACGGAACGAAGCAGTGGAAGTAAGATGGATTCTGCACGCAGCGGGGGTGCTATAGAAGAACAAAATAGTGATGAAGATCTGTCGCCAGACGCTTTAGTCAGACAAAATTATGAACTCCGTCATCGTTTGGAAGAGGAGACCGCGAGTTACAAAAGACGTTTGGATACATATCGGCAGGCTCAGCAACACCAAGCTGCCCTCGTTTCACGGTTACAAGCTAAAGCAAGTATTGCTGATCTTTTTTTTTTATTAAAGATTATAGATTTATCGGCGACAGCGAGTAACAATTGAAGATCCTCTAGGTTTTGCAGTATAAACAGAGGTGTTCAGAACTTGAGAATCAAATGGCAGAGACAATTCCGTGCGACACTAGTAAACCATCGACAGCCACAGTATCATCCACTACTGTGCTTGAGGCTGCCCATCAGACTCTACGGGATATACGCGAGGAGCAAATTCACGACTTGGATACTGCCTTGAAAAAACTCGGAGATGAACGACGAAAGTATGTAGAAATATCATAAATTGGGAGTGAATAAATTTTTTTTTTGTAAAGGATCATAGGAAATATTTTAGAATTTGTAAGATTATGAAGGAATTTATATAAGAAATTTCCACAAATTCCAAATATAATATAATAATTTTGAAGATCATAGTTTACCGATCTTCTGATATAAATTAATTTTAAGCATCTTTAAATCAAATAGGTATATAGAATCGTGCTACATTTTGAAGACATCTTTTATTCTGCAGATGTGAAGAACTTTTGCAACTAAACGCGTCTCTGAAGGATCAACTCGAGGAATCTCATCAAACAAATGAGGCGTTAACCAATGATTTGCAAAAACTAAGCAATGATTGGGATATATTGAGAGACGAGTTGGCTATTAAGGAAGAGGAGTGGAAGGAAGAAGAACAGGCATTCAATGAATATTACATCTCTGAGCATAATCGATTACTCAACCTATGGCGTGATGTTGTTTCTGTTAAAAGATTGTTCGCAGAAATGAAATCTACTACGGAAAGAGATTTGGCCAAAATACGGAACGAAATTATTGCATCGTCTAATGAAATGACATCGGCGTGCAATAGTACGAATTTTACTATGAAACTTCAAGCAAGTGCGGCGCAATCCACAGTAAGACCATTCTACAATTATGTTGATAATTGTATATAATCTATTTGTTGTGGAAATTTTACGTTGTTCCTATACGTCTTATTTTAGCCGTCCCAAAGAATACAACAGGAAGAGGAACAAGCTGTGACAATTTTGAAAACAGAGATTGCAGCACTCAAGCAACAACACGCTGCCTATCAACATGAAATTCGTACTAAAGATGATCGAATAGATCAGTTTATTCGAGAAATTCGCAATTTAGTGAGCATCGATTTTACTTCAAATTTAATCCTTTGGTGCCATTCCTGGTGTGACATACCGAGCAATTTTTACTTTGTTATGTTATACTATAACTTTTATTAAAGATACGTACAGTTGCTTGTTTCAATTATTATATTCCTCAATAATTGGCATTAAAAAAAAAATTTAATAATATATCAATTTTTATACGATGTTTTTTATACTATCTAGGTAAATACATGACAAAACTATATAAAGTAGGATCTAAGAATTAATTAATGGTAATAAGATTTTGACAGCGTGTTTTTCGATATGTAGGAGGAAAGATGTAGCGTTTCTGAGGCGGCGGTAACTCAAACCGGGCGCATGCAGGAAGATATTGAGGTGCTTGAATCTGCATTACGAGACATCGCGCATGCTGTGATTCAGGATGCTGAAAGCCGAGATACCGATGCTAAGCAGGCATCCCCGCATATTCACCTGTCGCCCAGTGCACTGATGCAGCAGAGATCGCCGAAGAGAAGCACGCGAAGTAACACTATACCGGCATTGGCTGAAAGTACATTAAGCGCGGTACGAGCGGCTCTGCAGAAGTATCAATTAACGATACGCGAGTTACAGGTATATGCATTGTCTTATAAAAGAAACAATGAAATTTTACGTTATTCGTATGATTAAATTTATGCCCTATTCACGAATTTTTTGTATTAGATAAAATCACAAACGAACAAGGAACAGATACTAGCAATGCGCAAACAGTGCGACGCCGCGGAGGAAAATGCTCAAACATTAAATACCAAAGTTGCGGAATTGATTTCTCAGTTGGATATATGCCGTTCACAATGCACACAGTTGGATCAAGAGAAGGACATGCTGCAGAAAAGTCTCGATACTGTGAAATTGGAGAAAAATGCATTGGATAAGAATAAAGTGGAACTTAATAGCACGGTAGGATTTAAATTATTCATTAATTTTGTTTACATATTTATTGATATTTCACTAAAATTTTTGTTACACAGCTGGAGGCTCTTAGAAACAATTACGAAAAACTTCAGAAGACCCATAATAAATTACAAAAATTGTGTGACAACTTGGAAGATGAAAAGTTATATTTACAAAATGAGCTTGGTAGAATATCGGAAGATGCCGACTTAAAGTAAATAAATTGATTTTAATAAGCATTTTATGAACCATCATTTCAATTCTATCAAAATATTACAAATTATTACATATATTTTTTATAAAATTATTTCCAGAGAATTAAGTTTACGTTCGGAAGAGGATAGATGCAGTAAAATGAGAGAAGAGCTTTTGACACTGCGAGAAGATTTGAATAAAGCTCATCTTGCTAAGGACATGTTGGAACAGCAGAAATTAGAAACCGATGGATTAATTTCTCAAATCGAAAAAAGCAAAGGTATTCCAAAGCAAAGGTGTTCCCATTTACAAATTATGACCTTCAAATAAATTACAAACATCTCACGTAAATAATTTAATTAGGTGATCTTGAGTTGGAATTGGAACGTATACTGTTGGAAAAATCAGATGTACAGGAAATTTTGATAAAAATGGAAGCGATGTGCTCTAATCATGAGCAAGATAAGCAAAGATTGCAAGAAGAATTAAAAAAGGTAAGATTATCATCAAGGCTAACATTATTAATCTATATTTGGTATTAATTATAGATTCATTGTAGATGACAGACGAGAAAAATAAGCTTGCAAGTCAGTGCATCGATCAACAAGGTGATCTCAATTCATTGAGAAAAGAATTGTTGCAAGCTGAACAAACTCGACTTGACGTAGAATCTGAAAAGATTACGTTGAATGAAAAGATTAAATTTTTAGAGATAGAAAAGGAGAAAGTGGAGATGGAATTAGGTCAAGTGACTCGCGAACGCAGCGATTTAAGTAATCAATTGTCGGTCTTGGCGCGAAAGAAAGAGACATTAAATGAGGAGCTCATGAGACTTAGGCAAAGATTAGAACAATCCAATGAAATGAATGCACGAATAAATAGAAACTTGAAAGATCTTGTGAAAGATAATGAAGAAAAACAGGCAAGAATGATTACTTAAGAATGATAATACACGCGCTATTAATATTAATTAATAACTAATTAATTAATTAACTAATATTATTGTTATATCGCTTCCTTATATGCCAAAAGTGATACAATTAAAAAAATATGTCAATATTTTTTTATTAGACAATTTTCTGTCAATTTACCAAATAGTTTTTCTCCTTTTTTGAAAAAATTATTCTTTTAGTTATGTCACTTTTGAAACAAAACAGTGAAAACAGCGATTTTTGTCAAAACAATAAGGTAAATTTTTCATACAGGTACTTTTGGAAACAAATGAAAAAGAATTCCAAAGGTTGCAAGAGCAGCTTGCGTCAATGCGCACTGAAAAGGAAATATTAGAAGGAGTACTGTTTGACACACAAACCAATTTGGAAGCTACGCATGTTAAAAAAACACAGTTAGAGAAGGAGCTTAAAGAGTTATTAATAAAACAAGAAAGTTTTAAAGGACAGGTTACGCGATTAACGAAAGAATTGGATAATAGTGAAAAACGTGCGCAAGACATCAAACAGTCACTTACGCAACAGAGTGGTGATCAGATCGCAGAATTTCAACAAATTATATCTAATATGAAGAGACAATCGGAAGATAGCATAAAGAAGATAAACGATGAAAAAGTATTTAATTAACTATTTATGGAATTATAAGATTTTCTATCATGTTACTTCTATAATACGTTCATTCGTTGTTTATTATCTTTAGGAGCAAGTAAAAATAAGTTTAGAGAAACGATTGCAACAATCTTTATCACAAGTGGAGGGAGAGAAAAATGAAGAAATCAATCAGCTGCAACAACGAATAGAAGAGTTGCAACAACATATAGAGAATTTGTGTAAGCAACATGAGGAAGCACTTCTTAGGGCCGAAAATGATAAACAACAGGCACTTTTAATAGGTATGTAATTTTTTTTTTTTAATACTCTTAATCAAGCCTTAATTATCTTTATAAAATACTTTTAGTATACAACAATGTTGTGAATCAATATAATTTAAATATATTTAAATTTATTATAGCTCATCACGACCAACAAGCATTAATCGAAAAGATTGATACTATTATGCGTGAATTAGAAGAAGAAAAGAACACCTTAGAACGTGTTAAGAGGGAGGCCGCAGCACGTGCCGAGCAAGAACGAAATAATACAAATCAACTTCGCGATGAATTAAATCGTCTCAAAACAAAACTAGACGAGACGAAATTGAAGGCTAACGAAGAAAAGATGAAGCTTGATTTAAAAATAGAAGAGCTCTGGAAAGAACGGGAATCTACACAGCGAGAGGTCGAAGAATTACAAGTTCAACTACACATGACGGAGGATAAAGTTGATGGATTGCAAAATCAACTACACGATACTATTAGAAAACTCAAAGATGGTAATATACTTTCTTCATCAAAGTTCCATTTCTCGACTTGTAGTTGTCTAATGTTCAATTCTATCAATGTATATTAACTTAATCTCGATTTATTTTAGTCTTTATGTTTTTCTAATTCTTAGAAAAGAATTATAAAGAGAGAGAGAGAGAGAGAGAGAGAGAGAAAAAAAAAGAGAGATAAAAACTATAAAACTCAGATTAAAGTTTATCTACATTGGTATAGAAATAGACATTAATCTTTAACCGCTATACTACGGGAACAATACATTAGAATATAATCCAATTCGATTGTTTATGATTTTCATAAAAATGAACATATTGTAAAAATGTTTTTCAATCAAAACAATGAAAGAAATACAATGATATCAAGCTAAATAAATGTGTCTTTATTAATAAACAAAAGTTATACGCAATGGAAAAAACATTGAAAAAGCATTGGAAAAAGTCCAGTTTTTAAATTAAAAAGACATTTATCATTTTATTGCAGCTGACAACGTTAATGAGACAATGCGCAAAGACTTAGTTGACGTACGAAGACAGTTAGCGGATACCACGTATGAGAAAGAAAAATACAACAACAGTAACAAGGAATTGCGGGAGCACGTTAAACAAATCGAGAGCGAAAGAAGGGAACAGGGAAGAACATTGGAGGAGTCATACCAGAAAATAGCAAGTCGGTATTATTTTTTTTCATAGATATATAAACATATTTAGTAATTCAGAGTAGCTGTTAAAATATGCGTGTTTAGCATTGGAAGACGCGAAAGCGACCATGGATGTCGAGAGGACACGTCTGCAAGCACAAGTACGCGACATGGAACGCGAAGCGTTACAAATGCAACAGCAACTTCGCTTCACGCAAGATGAGCTGCAGAAATGCCATGAGAACAATGCTCAAGCTCAAAATGAAGAGAAGGAACTGCAGGCCAGATTGGCTAACGAGATTGAAGAGAGAGAACGAATACAACTGCAATTGCATCAAGTTAAAAAACAGGTGAAGAAATAGACTTCTCCATTCTTCACTTCTTCAGTCAATAGGATGAATTTCGTTGTCGCAGGTAGTCGACTTGGATAATAGTTTGGAAGTTACGCGACAAGAACTTGGAAAATTACGCGGGCGAGCGGATGAAGAGGATGAAAGATGGCGTGCACGAGAGCAAGAGTTGCTGGTGCGGCTCGAGGATAGCCGCTGTCGCGAAAGAAAATTGGAAGATCAGAAACATAATCTAGAGGTTTGCTTGGCCGACGCCACGCAGCAACTTCAAGAGCTGAAGGTATTTTCGAGAAAGATGGAGATGTATTTTCGCTCTTAACTGATATTCGCGAATCCAGTGTACTTTACATTAATGTATCTTTGCTTAAATTAACATAATTGAAAAACATGATTTTTTTTATTTTAAAGATTAGAATCCAAGGAATAAGATTATGTAACTTAAAATTATTTAAAATTTTGAAAAGCATTTATAAATAATTTTTCACAACATAATTGAAAAAAATATTCAGATTCATTGGAATATTGATTAGGGTAAAAAATGTATTTCTAATCTCAGGCGCGCCTTGGAGGATCCGAAGGCAGGGTAAGAGCTCTCGACGCGCAACTATCGCAATTGGAGACTGCTAAAAAGGAAGTAGAACAGAAATTAAGCAGTGTAGGTTCCACGCTCCGCCGTATCGCCGGTATTCAAATGGACGGAAGCGTAAACATGCCATTTAAATTGATGAGCCCTTCGAGAAGATGGAGCCCAGCACGTGGTAAGAAAAAATTTTATTTTGATATATGTCTATAATATATTATTATTCCACAATACATAACATTCAATTAATATATAACATAATTTGATTAAGCGCAAGATCACGGTGACACTAGCAGAGATGTTATACTGGATGTTGACCCCGAAGCCGTAAGGAAAGGAGTACGATCGCTTATGCAACAAGTTGCCCAAATTGAACGCGAGAGAGTACGTTTGGCTTTGACAATTATATGGAAACAACAATTTTGCTGAAGTATCTAAAGAGCTAGATACAGATTTGAAAATAATTTTATTGGACCATTAAAACGTTTAGGAATGCTGCAAAAAGTTTTGACATTCTAGCAACCAGTTTGAGTATCCAACATAATTATTTTGATGATTCAAAAATTATTTTTAAATCTGTATCTAGTTAAAATTTTAGAGATATCTCAACAATACCGTTCTTTCCGTGATGAATAAGTGAATACATTGATTTATTACAATAAAATCTATATAATGATATATTACAGGACGATTACAAAACAGAATTGTGTAGTTTAAAGAAACAACTGAAAGAGTCTCAAGAAAATCAAAGCAGCACAGATGTAAAAGTCAACAACCTTCTGACTAACATTCGCACGCTTCAAGAAGAGAAAAAATCTGTGGAAGCAAAACTAACTCAAACACAAACTAGCTATCAAGCACAGGTATCTTTTACTTAGTAAAACATAGACATGTGTTTTGTGTATATTACTAAAGAAAAAAGAATTAATATTTTCATTTATTTTTTAGTTGGCTGCATTTCAACAAAAGACGGAAGAGTGCGAAAAATTATGCGAAAAGGTTACAACCCTAGAAATAAAGATGAGCGCCGATTCGGACGAGAAATCCCAGTACGAGGTACAATCTAGAAGAAACATTCTCACAATCGCTACATACAATTTCTCAGTGCATATAATTTTGCGTTTGTTTAGGATAAGTTAGAGAAAATGAAACAAGAATTGAACAGATTGGAATCAGAAAAGCGTAATCTTCAGAAAGAAGTTCGTCATAGCGATTCTCGCGCAACAGAGATGGAACTGCACAGAATGTCTTTAGACGGCGATCTCCAAAGATTGCAAATGATGTTGCAAGAAAAAGAAGCGCATATTCAAGTAAGATAGAAGCACTTTCAATTAGCGTTTTAATTGCTTACAGTAATCTGTATTTTAATAAGAGCGTAATATATGAATCAGTACATTAATTATAATAATTACAAAGACAATAATTTATTCATATCTCACTTTTATCGATAATTGCGCGTATATATATTTCTAAGATTTTATATGGTATATGTAAGATAAATTACATGCTAAATGCACGCATTTATCGATAAAAATAAAGTGCGAATTAATATATGTCTTCGACAGTTTTTAGAAATTTAAACGTAAATTTTATTAATGCTTTATTAATATTTTTTTTTAGAAATTACAGGATCGCTTTGACACGCAAAGTCGTACCATGGCAGGTTTAGAGGAACGTTGCGCCTCGTTAAAATCTACTATAGAACAATTAAAATTATCATTAGAGAAAGCGTCTGTTACGGAAACCGAACTCAAGAGTGAAATAAATCTGTTACGGCAGAATGTAATGGAGGTTACTACTTCCTCTCAAAGTAACAATGAGAAGCTCAAACAGGTAAGACACTGTTAATGGAAGTTTCTTTTTTTTAAATTGTAAATCTACGTATCGTATTTCAGCTACAGAAACAACTTTCGAATACTGAGAATGATCGTAGAATATTATCTGAACGCTTGGAAACAGCTCAACAATCTTTGAGTAATTTAAAGCATACCAATCAATCATTGATTGATCAAAATGCACGGCTGCAGAATGAGCTAGCCAATAATGAAGTACAGCGATCAGCTTTAGAATCGCAATTAAGATTGTCTACGTGGCCACCAGAAAGTGGTGCGACTAAGGATGAAGATCTATTACGTCAATTGCAAACTGCTCAAAGAGAAAGGAGTGAGATGAGAGGAAAAGTAGAAGCTCTCAACGACAAAGTAAGCATGCTTTGTAGACAAATATTGCAAAAATCAAAGAATAATACAGGCCTATTCTTTGTCGTTGCACTAAAATTTTTGATCTCGCTTTTATTTATCAAACTTCAAAATATTTATTTCATTTTGAATCTAATTTAAGTGTACACTAGTTTTTTTTATCTACAAAGAACAGATCTTAAATATAAAAAAATTGAACTTTCTATATTTACAAAATATATCTTGTAATTAGGTGAAGTTGTTAGAAGCTGACAAACGTAATTTAGAGCGTCAAATTGCTGCGAGCAAGACTAGTATTCGAAGTAAGAGTTATGAACGTCCGGAGAAAGCACATATAGAACTCCTGGGCACTAGTTACAGTCTTGACAATTTGGAGCATGAAAATAGAGAACTGAGATTGAAGATACGCAAATTGGAAACTCAATTAGCGGAGAAGGAAGCCGAACTTATACGCGTGAAATCAACTTACATGCATTCCTCTCATTCATTATTGGATATGAGTCGAGATAGATGCGGTGAATTAGAACGGATCAGAGCCGCGCAACTGCAAGCCGAGAAATTATTAGAGGCAAGAGAACAGAGCCATCGTCAGCAAGTATCGCGTTTGGAAAATCAGGTATATATTATTATTTTTATACATATTTATATTTCGCCTATTTTAAATATTTATATTGAAATGAATATGCAAGTAATCTATCGTCATCTAATGATCATAAATTCATATAAATAAAATGCAAATTTTTTTATAGATACAATTGTTGCGAGAACAACTCAATCAGGAGATAAAGCGCAGACAATTGTACGTTTTACGGAGCTCACGAGCCGGTAGAGAGATGCAACAATTGCGACAAGCGTTGGGCGACTCTTTGAGAACCGTGGCTCAAGATCCGTCATTGGATGCGGTATTATTGGAACACGAAGCGCGTAAATTGGACTCTACTGTGACGAGTACTGCTAGTTTACCACCGTCATTAGCTTTACCTGCCCCACCGTCTTACAGATCCAGCACTCCGTCACAACTAAAATAATATAAGAAGTAATTGTGGACTGAATTTTCTTTGCAAACTGCCAGTATACATATATCAAGCGTAGTACTTATATATTTCAAGTGCAATACTTGTATACTACACTTGGATATTTATATCAATATATGAGTACTTACTAATTCATATTTCTCGAGAATATGGAGTATAATTAACTCTCGCATATATTGTTCAGTGAGTGCTCGAGCATTGCACATCAAAGTCATTATAAAAAGCATATATAACATCAACAAACTACCGCGATGAATTCATAGCACTTCTTGATACTCATATGATTGGGACAATCGTGGATTTTTCGATAACTATATTTTATTTTATATACAATTTTTTTATATACTATATATTGAATATATTGAATTTTTAACGATTTTACTTTATATGAATTTTATGCTTCCAATAATTATATTGGAGATCCAGACATATTTCATATAATTTATTAATACGTGAATGAAATATGTGAAAGTTTTTGTGATATGTACACTTTACAAGAGTACTTAGCTAAATTAATAGTGATAATTGCAATTTTGTTTCACTACCTCAATTCTTGTTTATCCGTTATAAAGAAATTATTGCATAAAAGTTTAATATTTAACAATTAGTAAACATTAAAAAAAAATCATTCACTATAATTTATCATTTCATTAATTCATTTATCTAAAAAATATATATTAACATATAAAAATATTTAACATTTTCTCTTCAAAAAAAGGATATATTAGGTGTAGTAAAAAGAAATCCATTATTTTTCCAATAGATGACTTTAGTAATCTGTATCTCATCTACGCGTGATACAGATTACTAAAGCCATCTATTGGAGAAATAATGGATTTCTTTTTACTATACCTAATATTAATGTATAAACTATTATTATTTAATATTCTTAACAAAGACTTTACAGCAAATAAGTGTTAACATAAATTGAGTATACTAGTTCACAATCCGTCCATTGGTATTATTACTGACCAATTTAAACTTACGAATTTATTTAATTTAGATACTAACACAATATATTCACTTTATGACAGACTCGTATTGAAAGAGTAAAGTGTGTACAACAAGTGTGTAGGCGCTGATGATTCACATAACAAGAAGTGCTTTTGTAAAAGTAGGCGGCGACAGTAAAGAGAAAAGATGCTATGTTTTATTTAGTCTCGTTCCGAGACCAAAGTAAATCAGCAAACAAGAGAGCATTGTAGAGATACGCTTTCGATTATCAGATAGATATAAAGTCACTGAGTACATTTACTAACGTAAAGTGTACAAACGTAAACGTAGAGAACGGCGTGCTATAAGAAGGAGCGAACTTCAAAAGTATACAGACATAGATGACAGCGAGACGGACTGTGTCTGTTCTTTATTATTGAGAATATAGACATCCAGTCCTGCAAATGTAGTTCTAAAATGTAATCTGCCTCGGTTGAGCCTAACTTGTGATGCGGAATGACCGAAAGCTTAAGGAAAATATATCATATATTTTATCTTCGCGCGTCTATGGCGCAAAATTTGCCCAGATAAGAAATTTCGAAGAAAATTATGGTCGTCAGAAAAAATTTTAAGTTGACTCGATTATTCGTGGCAATTATCCACCACAAAAATCTAATTTAATACTTCAAAATCGTCATTTTAATTACTTATTTTGAGTATTGAAAGCAATAAGTTACAATACTTTTAATACTCAAAATAAATAGTTAATCATTACTTTCCAGTATTAAAATTTATAAGTGATGAGGAAACTTAGAAATTTAACACTGAAGGATAGTGATTAATTACTTATTTAAAGACTAAAAGCATTTTTATTATTCAATGCTTTTAACACCTAAAATAAGTAATTTTTAATATTAAATTGGATTTCTGCAAAGGAAAAGCGATCCTCTCGGCGAAATATATATTTCTTTTTTTTTTTTAATCAAATGTATCACATCAAATGTATCGCATCTCGAATTTATCAATCAAACATCATCATGATAGATCGATCGTGCGAATGTATTTTCATGCTGCGTTTAATTAAAACGCCAAAGAATTTATTGAAAAAGGACGCTTTTTTTAGATGCAAGGAATCATGTAGGAATATTATATGTATGTTGTAATATCGTTAAATCGTGTTTTATATTCACGTTCACATTTTTAGAAATATATATACATATATATAGTACGGCAAATCTTGAAAATATCATTGTTATGGCATTAAGTTATATATTTGAAATTAAATATCACTCACCACTACCGCACGTTCCAATTGTCTTTTCTTTCCATGTAGTCACCCCTGCCATCATTGCCATCTTCGTGCAAAAAATTATTTTATATTAATGTTTATTATTAAGTATATTAATATTTTATATTATGTTCATATTTTTGAAAATATATCTATACATATAATGCAGCAAATTTTGAACATATTCTTATAACAGTAATTCAAACAACACAAAGTCTAAAATTATGACATAAAACGTCTTTAATGCCCATTTCCATCAATGTAGATTAATTTTAGTTTCGGTTCAACTTCCTCGTCCTTTCTTTCTAATCTTTAGAACTAGAAAAAGATGAAGAGTAAGTTGAGAACTGAAATTAAAATTAATCTACATTGGTGAAAACATTGGGCATAAGTCGTCTTTTAGATACAGAAAACGCCTATGACCCGATTTTAGACATTTTTTGTTGAATAAATTATATATTTATAAAATTAAATATCAACTCACTGCTGTTGCGCGTTTCAATTGTTTTTCCTCTTTACGTAGCCTTCTCATACATTTTTCGTGCACGATATAGCGCACGATTGTATTTCACGATTACTGCACAATCCTTTAGTAGCATGATATTGGTGTTAATTATTTTTTGCCAAGATTGTCGAAAATTGCGACGTTTTGCACTTTTAACAGTCCCGACGCGCGCTTTTTCATGATAGAGCAAGGCGAAAAATACGTTATGGCGAAATGCGACACTAGCGACATCACGCTGGATCACTCATCACAACTAGACGCATTGGACAAATCTAGAGTCCCTAGAAGTAGACTACTTCTAGGCTGTAGTCAAAGTCTCGTTACAAATGATTTGAAGCATTTGATGGACAATTAGAAGAAAGAATTTTACAAACTGATCAATTAAAAAACACTTCAAAGCATTCGCAGCATCGCGTTGACTGTATCCTTAGTAGTCTACTTTTAGTAGTCTATTTCTAGAGACTCTAGATAAATCCATAGTGAAATTGGACAAATGGCGGAGAAGTTTGAAAATCAAGTTTGACCAGAATCAGAACGACTGTGTGTTCAATGGACTCAACAGTTGAGGCTGTTCTAAAATTCACTGTTAATGCTGAAAATGTACTATATACGAAACTGTAGATTTTCAGCGCTGACAGTGAATTTTGGCACACAGCGTGAGTGAGTGCTCGCTGCTATTGATGTATTCTTCCAGATTTAAAATGCTGATTGGATGAGCTAAAAGAATACACCAATAACAGCGAGCGTCACTCAACTGTTGAGTCCGCTGAATGCAGCCAATGCCTGTCCATATGCGGTCTAATATCATCTCGTTTCAATTGAATAGCCATAAGTGACGGTCGACGCATGCGTGTTGAATTGTGCGTTTGAATTTGAACGACATAACGAGCGTTTACACGTTTAGTCTTTCGTCGACTGTTATGGTGATACGATAAATATTTGTGATTCTCGTGAGTGCGTTTTCCGATTATACAATAAATACGAGCCTTGCTTCCTTGAAATATTTATTAGAACCGAAAAACTGACTGAGTTTACAATGTCAGATAGCATAAAAGTGGCTATCAAAGTCAGGCCTCTCATCAAGCGAGAAAAGGATGAGAATTTATCGATACAGTGGATCACCAATGAAAACACCATTGTAGCTACCGACTCCGAATTCAGAAAGCGATCTGATGGTAGATTCGAATTTGGTACGTCAATATGTTATACGAAATTAGTACGAATACAAATTTCGAAACATGTCCCGGGCACGTAATTTTTCTCGGCGTATCTCTTTCGAAAAATTTATTTTTATTTTGTATTTACATTTTCTTTCGATTTTTTATTTTTCCTTTTTCCTTCAATTAATATTTTATTTCTTTAGATATAAAATACATATACATCATGAAGTATATTCTGAAGTACTAAAGAAGTATTATTCAATGTTAATTTGTATCATTGTCATGTGAGGTTATAATTTTCATCGGCCATCATTTTATCTTTTATATTATCCTTTGATCTTGATATAAGATTCACAAATTATGTTTATATGATATTACATTTGCAGATCATATTTTTGATACAAACACCAACAACAACAATGTATTTAATGTTGTAAGGCCTATTGTCGATGCTGCTGTAAATGGATTTAATGGTACAGTGTTTGCTTACGGACAGACAAGTTCTGGTAAAACTTATACTATGATGGGTACTTCGGAAGAACCTGGCATAGTACCTCTGGCTGTTGAACATATGTTTGATGCAATAACCAATGTTCCAGGACGCGAGTTTTTATTAAGGTAAATATATCTGTGGTGACAAAAGAATAATTTACTTAACTAAGAGAATTTAGAATATATCTTGTGATAAAAGTATAATTTAATTAAGAGTTTAGAACTCTCTTATCTATTTTTCAAAACCTATCTGCATAAATTATAATAGGTTTGTTCACGTTGCTTGCACTTTTTGCATTCTACATCTTTGCTTTTTCTCTTTTCAAAGCCAAATATGTATTTATCTCATTTTAAGTGCAAAAATATTTGAGGATTTCATGCAATGCGAACAAACTTGCAATCAATAACATGGATTTTAAGATGATCCTACAATAGCAATAATATTCGCTACACTGTATTCTAGTCGGCGACCATATACAATGGGTGCTTTTGTTTAACCTATAAGATAAACAAGGATACCTATTATATTGGATCATCTAAAAAGTATCCGCGGTACTTTGTCACTAGATATATGACCATCAACACACATCTAGTGACAAAAAACCGCGGATACTTTTTAGATGACCCAATATAAGCAATGGCCTAAATGTATAGTGTAAATGTAGCCTCTCAGTAAATATCAATGAATATCAACAGTATTACTGATCTGTATTGTTAATATTGATGGATTGACATAGGATATGAATGGTGATCTAGATTTTGATTATCAAGTATCCAATATTATTAAAATCCATGTTACTGTATGTTGGTGCAATAGATATCGTACATAAAACTAAAGTTAAAATAAGTTAATATTAGGTGTTGGAATTAATTCGTAGCGTTTTACAAGTGATGGGAAGTACTTTCATTAATGTATTTTTTAATGCTCATGTGAAATAAATAACATTCTTTCATTAAAAAACGCTACGAATTAATTCCAACACCTAATATATTACCAATGATACTGATTGTGTAAGGTTGTAAAAATACTGAAAGCATTGATGTATATTATCAGTATTACTGATTTAATATTACTGATCAATATTATTAACCATACACCTTTAGTCAGTAATCTATTAGTATTAACAAATATCAATTTTATTAATTATATATGATTAGTATTGATATAGATTATAGATTGATATAGATTATGGATTGTTATAGATTATAGAATATTGATAGTGATTTAGATTTCTTCATTCTTCATTCTTCAATATCAATATTCCCTATTACAGCATATTATTGCTTAAAAATTAAGAAATCTGGATTACCGCCTCTAATATTGTTAGTATTTATTGATTCTGACAGTATTATTAATTATGTAAGATCTGTAAAACGAGTACTTCAGCATTTCTGTTAGTATAGTTTCACAATTATGTGCAAAACTGAGCTAAAATAAGGCTGTCAATAATATTGATTGTGTAATGTTGCAAAAATGTTGATGTGTATTGTTGGTATTACTGATTCAGTATTGGTCGTTTAAAATTCATACAAGAAGTATAGCATTTTATAACAATATATTAATATTTCAGAGTGTCATACCTAGAGATTTATAATGAAAAAGTTAATGATCTCTTAAACAAAAACCAAGACAAAAATTCAACAGATTTGAAAGTACACGAAGATGTAAATGGTCAAGTATTCGTAAAGTGTAAGGAAGAAGTTACAAATAGTCCAGAGAATGTTTTAGCAATAATGAATAAAGGTAATAAAAGCAGAAGAATAGGCGAAACAAACATGAATGAGCGAAGTAGCAGAAGCCATACAATATTTAGAATTGTAAGAACATCAATTTTCATTAATACTATATTTTAAAATAGAAAATTATTTTATTATTATTACTAGATAAAGTAATCTGTATATAACAGATATTCTGTTATAACATCTGTATATAACAGATAAGTTACTATGATTGCAAACTTCTATTATTCATTGCAATGCAAAAAAATCTAGTTTATGCTATGTATATTATAGATTTTTAGTACGTGTAATGGATAACGGAATGCAGCCTATATCTAGATATAATAATCCATATATTTCCATAAATTTGAAAGTTGCAACACAATGACATTGCAGACAATTGAAAGTCGTGAAGCTGGTGCAGGTTCAGATGGTGCGATACAAGTTTCCCAATTAAATATGGTCGATCTAGCTGGATCAGAAAGAGCTCGTCTGACAGGTGCTACTGGAGAACGTTTCAAGGAAGGACGTCATATTAACTTATCACTTTCAACATTGGCCTTAGTAATAAAACAATTAAGCGAATCACAAGACTATGTAAATTTTCGAAATAGTAAATTAACAAGATTACTTCAAACTTCTTTGGGTGGCAACGCAATGACAGTGATGATATGTGCAGTAACACCAGCTGCTTTAGACGAGACTCAATGCACATTATCGTTAGTATTTTTTCTTCTTTTTATGTTAGGCCTCTGGCCTGTTATACCTTTCTTATATGCTTGTGGGATGCACACTGATTATTCAATTGTCACAAGCCTATAGTTTTAACGCTGGTTTTGAATGGCGATTTTTTCGTGAGGTGTTTCTGCGAGCAAGGATTTTTGGGAGGTTACTATTTTTTTCCGAGAGGAGATACGAGCGATAAAAATTTTGATTCCTGAGGATCAAACTCGGAATTTTTGGCATGACAGACCAGTGCGCTATCTGCTATGCCACGCTCGTGCTCTAGTATTTTTGAAATTATTTGATGTATATTAACGTAGTGTAACTGATTTTTTATTTTTTAATGAATAGGTTTGCCTCTAGAGCTAGAAATGTAAAAAATGACCCTAAATTGAACGAAGTTATGTCTGACGGTGTACTTTTAAAACGATATGCAAAACAAATAGATAAATTACACACAGAATTAGAGGTAAGTGTATATTATTAGGTGTTGGAATTAATTCGTAGCGTTTTACAAGTGATGGGAAGTACTTTCATTAATGTATTTTTTAATGCTCATGTGAAATAAATAACATTCTTTCATTAAAAAACGCTACGAATTAATTCCAACACCTAATATAAATGTTTTATTTTCAGTTATTATGGAAAATATTTTGATTGAATTTTCTACACGATCACACGATCAAATCTTTTAATCTTTACAGGCACAAAGTAATGCCTTATCGGTACAAATCTAGGTATTTCGAATCCATCCATTCTTTAGCCAAAATAGTTCAAAAAAAAAATTTCTAAAAATTCACGAACATACTTTCAACTTTCTAAAACAAATGTTTGGACTTCTTTTGAAAAATAATAAAATGTGTATATTATTTAATTTGTCGAATTTGTGAGAAATTTGCACGAACAAAAGTTCGGACACGAAATATCTAGAATAACACCGTAAGAAGGAGCAAATTTTTTAAAATAATAATATATATCTTAAAATCTTTTAACTTACTAATAAATTCATATTTTTAGAGAATGAAACAGTTAACTCAAACAACTGATTTTCAAGAAATGGAATCTAAAATGCAAGAGAAAGATCGCATTAATCAGAATCTAGAAGAGCGTATTAGATTACTGCAAACTCGGATCATCACTGCCGCTAATCGCAATACTATAGCATCGTTCAAGATTAAAGAAAAAAGAAGACGGACTTGGTGCGGCACTGGTGGATTTAATAAATTAAATACATCTTTATTTCCAACGTGCTCGCATTTATCACCAATCAAAGAAATGTCACCTATCAAATCACATATTAGACATAATTCTAATACTACTTTGGATTCATGTGCGTTAATTTTTTATACTATGCAAATTGAATATTTTAACAAACTGAATTATAAATTAAAGATAGATGTATTATTCTTATAGCATTCCAAATAGCTTTTGCTGATTTTGAGCTGGAACTTATGAATAGTGAAGCAAATCATGACGAAGACCTCAGTAGCGATGAGGATCCATTTGTTACATATCGTGACAAACATCGAGTAAAATTTGTCGATGATGTAATGGTTAAATCACCTATAAACTATAGCGACGATAACATCACATTTGATAAAATTGAGGCGTCCACTCAAACTGTAAGGTAAGTAGTACAAAAAAATTAATTTGATTTTGTTTTACAATTATTTTAATCATTCTTTGTTTATAACTAGCAATAACTCACCTGATACACCAAAGCGTACTCTGCGAGACAGAATCCGTAATTTGACGGAAGAATATTCAGAGCTTAAGGAATTTACAACCTTGGAAAAGCAGCTACATTATGAAGATCATTTATCTGAACTCCAAGAAAAACGTTCACAGTTTGAAAAGCAATTGGAAAATATCACATCTGATAAGGAAGCTTTCGAACATATAGCATCTGAACTTCGTAAAAAGTTAACTGCAGCTGAATTACGATATACTTTAGCAGAAGATCAATTAAATGTTCAAGCAGCAGAATTAGAGAGAATATCAGATTTAGAAAAAAAAATTGCGCAGTTGTCTGCACAAAAAATAGAGGAGCAAAATGTTCCTGATCTATACAAACAGATAGCTGTTCTTACAGCTGAAAAAGATGGATATGAACATGTGGCATCTGAACTGCGAAAAAAACTTAATGAAGCCGAACAACGCAATATTGTATTACAAGATAAATTGATCCAAAATGTAGAATTAGAAATACCATTTATTCAAACTTTGTCGAATAATGAGATCATTTCATTTGAAAAAAATGAACTGCAATGTAAAATAACTGATCTTCAAAATAAGCTAACAGAAGCAGAGTTAAACAATAATTCGATGAAAGATAAACTGGAGGAGCAACAGCAAATGCTACAAAATCTTCAAGAAGAAAAAAATATAGTTGTTTCTGAAATGCAAAATAAATTAAGAGAAGCAGAAGAAATTAATAATTCGATAAAAGATAGATTAAACGAGCAGCAAGAACTAGAAGTTCAGAAATTTCAAGATCAGGAAAAGCAGATTGCACAATTTAAATCTGAAAATCACAAATTTAAACTTACTGTCGATGATCTTCAAGAACAATTAATAGAAACAAAAATAATTATTAGCGGAAAGGAAGATAAAATGCATGAATATCAGCAAGATTTAGACAAATTTCAACATTTAGAAGATGTCATAAAGGAACGAATGGAATTTGAACGAATTAGTAATGAATTGAGACACCAATTGACACAAGTACAATTAATGAATGATTCAATGAAAAATAAATTAAATACGGAGGAGCTGTATATACAAAAGAACTGCGACTTAGAGAATCAAATTAAAATTCTTGCAATCGAGAAAAATGAATTTAAAGTTATAATTAGTGAATTAGAAGAGAAATTGAAAGAAATGGAATCAAACAATTCACTAAAAAACAAATCAAATGAATATGAAGCAAATCAATATGAAATCAATTTAGAGATCACAAATGAAACTTTTACATCTGAAAATAAATCTGAACAGATAATTTCCGAATTGCAAGAAAAGTTAAAGGAAACAGAATCGTATAATAATTTAATCAAAGAAGAATTGAATGTATGTCAAGCAGAAGCGCAGAAAACGCTTGAAGAACACAGAAAATCTATTGAAAATTTTGCAATTGAGAAAAGTAAATTGGAAGATACAGTGCGTGAACTCCAAGAAAAGTCGAAGGAAGCAGAATTGAATAACAATTTATTAAAGGACAGAATAAATGAACAAGAATTGCAATTACAGAAGAGTTATGATATGGAAAAAGAGATTGAATGTCTCATGTCGAAAACAAAAGAGTTTGAGTGTACAGTTCACGAGTTGAGAGAGAAACTGGCCAATGCTCAGCATTGCATTTCAGTAGAAGATGAATCAAATGGAATACAATTACAGAAAATTCAACTGAATGCGCAAGTTCCAAATACGATATCTGAAAGAGATGAACAAGACTCCATAAAATTGTGTCAACAATCGTTGAAGAGTCTCGGAAAGGAATTGACGGAGAATCAGAGCAAAGACGAAATCAATCATCTACAAAGTCGTATTAATGATTTACAAAGTATTATTCAGGATATACAGAATGAAAATACGTACTTGAAAGAACAGGCAACGAAGTCTATATCATATAATGAATCCGATTTAGGTGATTCATCGAAAATTACAGACGATTTATCGATTACAAAGATGTCTCTAGACGAAGATAGTGCTAAATTATCTGCAGATCTTGTTTTGAAAAATCAGGAATTAGATGAAATAAAGCACATTGTGCAAAGCTTGAAAGCAGACATAGAAAACTTGCAACAAACTGTATATTTATTAACGACCGAAAACAGCGAATTGGCAAATAAATTAGCAACAGAAAAGGAATGCAACGAGAAATCGGTTATTTACTATCAGCAGATTATCGATGAGCTTTACGAGCGAAACTCAAAAATAATGGATGAGAAACTTGAACTCGAGAATAATTTAACAAATCTTAATGAACAATTAGAAACTCTTCGCTCGAGGATGCCCGAGGTAAACTTAAACGAAGAGCAGATAATTCAAAAGTATGAAAAACAGATTAGTGAATTTCAGGCAAGAAATATAGAATTGTTGTCCCATCTCACAGACCGAACGAAAGAACTTGAAATGTTGAAAGAGAGTAAGTCGCTTTTGTATGAACACGATTGTATATATAAAGATAAATTAACGAATCTTACTGAGAAACATAAGCATTTAATAACTGAAAATGGTGATCTTTCCACTAATTTAATGGATAAAATCGAGGAAAACGAAGGATTAAAACAAGAATGTGATATTTTAAAAAACAAACTAGAATTATCACTGAAAAATAAAGAAAGCATTGGTAACAATGATGTGGAGCAGCTGAGAATGGAGAATACTGTATTGAAAACCGAGCTGATGGAACTCAAAACTAACTTAAAAACTTTAACCGAAGAAAATTCGAAAATATCCAGTCAATTAATAGAAACCATAGAAGATCTAGATAATGCACGAAAACTCAATTCTGGCAACAATACCATGCATTTATCGACATTATTTAATAGTACCTTAATGAATGATGCATTGGATAAATCTGCGTTAGATGATGATGCTGAAACAAAAATTGTAAATCTGCAAGAAGAAGTTAATCATCTCACAAATCTCAATAGAAAGCTAAGCGATCTAAAATTAGGTACCTGTACACAGTGTAGCCACTTGAATGAGTTAAACGAAAATCGAAGAATGCTGAAGCTCGAAGTAAAGACTCTTAATCGCAAATTGGAAAACTTGCAGAGGAAATTCTCTAGCAAATCCGCAAAAAGTGACGCGCTCATATTGAAGGCCAAAGAAGATTTAAACGTAAGTTCATGTAATTTATCTTTTAATGCCAGTTTTTCGGAGAACATGAATGTCACCTGCGTTGAGGAAAGACTTCAATCTCTAAATAACGAATTACAAATTTTGAAAGAAGATCATAATAAGCTATCGGATTTATATAAAGAGAAATGTAATGAAGTCGAAGAATTACAGAATAGCACCATCACGGATTCATCATCGACTAATGACAAGAATTCCAGTATAAAGAAGTCCCCAAGTAGAACTTCATTAAGATTAGAAAATATTGGGAAAGTTATGAATGATTTGCAAAATGATTTCAAGACGATAAAAGAGAATAACGAAAGTGTCAAGTCAGATCTTACAAAGTTTATTAACGAAAAAGAAAGAATGCTATTGGATGAAATTAATACTTTGAAGACCATTAATGAAGAATTGTTGCAGAAATTGTCGGAAAGTGAACTCTTGCATGCTACTACATTGGCGAGAGCCGATATTCTTGAAAATGAGGTACAAGATATGACAAAAAAATTGCAGGAGTTTACTATAAGATACAAAGAAATTGAAAATGCAAAGTTGCTTCTTGAGGTTGAAGTAGATAGTTTGAAGGAAGATAAATTAATGAAAGAGCAAACAGCAAACGAATTACGTCAAAGCCATTCCTGCCTGGAACAGGAATTAAATTTAATAAAAAAAGAGAAAGAAGAGCTTAACAACGACATCATTCTTTTGGAGCAAGAATATAATGAAAAACTAGATTCACTAAAAGCAATAAATGACAAGTTAACCAGCTCTAAAGCAGCTCTCTCACAGGAATTCACTAATTATATTAAAGAATCGGAAAATAGACTGGTGGAACTTAATGAAAAAATAAACAAATACAATTCTGAAAATGATTATCTAAAACAGGAATTGATCAGGTTACGCGACATAGAAAATAAATTTGAGAAGATGAGAACTGAATATCAGTCTCAGTCACAGCAAGATAAAACATTAGTTGATGATAACAAGAAGCTCAAAAATGTATTAAATGACAGTTCTAAGAACATTATTAAGGAAATAAAGTCTCTCGAACCTAAAGTCGATATTCAGAAATTTGTGGATAAATCGGTGGATGATCTGTTCCAGATATTTATGCAAACTATTTTGATGAAAGAGAAAGAAGTAATAAAAACTATGCGGGAGAATTTCGATAAGGAGAAGCAAAAGCTTGAAGATGAAAAACGTCAGAGCGTAGACTCGGAGAAACGTACATTGCTGTGGGTGAAAGAACTAGAGTGTGAGATAGAGAAACTTCAAAAGGATTTGTCTGAGCGAGAAATTGCATCCGAAGACTTACAAAAAGAAATTGCACATTTAGGACACCTTTTGGAAGAAAGTAATCGCGATAGAGAGGTATTGAGAGAGAAGAATAGCCTACTTGAAACGGATCTTAACAATTTACAAATTGAATATAATAAATATTCTAAGATTGACACGGCGAATGAAGAAGCTATTGTTATCGCACAGAAACGAGAAAAGCAAGCGCAAGAGATGATCAAAAATAAAGAATCAGAATTTCAGAGGCAGTTGAAATCAGAGAAAGAGGCATACAATAAACAAATTGAAGATCTCACGTGTACGATAGAGTCGTTTAAGACGAAAAACATGGAACTGACAAATAGCATTGAAGGCCTCGAAGTTAATCAGAAGCAACTGAAGAATATCATCGACTTGAAAAGTAACGATTTAATGAAAAACAATCAAATCAATCAGAAAATGCAGACTGAATTGGAGCAGCTAACAGAAACTTACAACGATTTGCATAAAGAACTAGAAGAGAAAGAGTTATGTATCGCGGAAATCAAGGAACTTCTGAAAACTAAGTGTGATGAGCTGACAGAGTATAAAATTAATCTGGAAACGATTATGCCCGAAAACAAGCTGCTAAAACAACAGATTAGCGAACGGAAAACCATCATAGAGCAGTATAAGGTGGAAATAGAGACTCTGAAAATGGAAAATAAAAAGGCGATCGACGCGATTAAAGATCAATTGAACTTTGAAGAGCTAAAGAGCACAGAGCTAAACAAACAGATAGCTGAATTAAATAATAAGCATATGGCTTTGACAGAAGAGATGAATGCTTTGAGGGACAACTACACAACATTAAAACATAAGTACGCGACATTAGAAAAGCGAGTCAGGAACAGTACGAGCAAAGCCCAAGCGGAAGAACAAATGGAAGAACTGAAAGACTTGAACAGGTCTTTGCGAAATAATTTGGACGGTGCTAGCAATCGAATAACGGAGTTGCAGGCTGTGAAAACCGATCTGATGAAGCAAGTGATTACTTTAAGCAGTCAATATGATGCAGCGTGCAAAGACAATCAAAAATTAAAGGAAACACTATCATCGTCCAGACATAACGATACATATACTGCCTGCGAGAAGTACGACAATTTGCTACAAGAGAAAAACAAAATTGCATTAGAACTGGAAGCAACAAAAGTTCAGTTAAATCAGAAAAACAAAGACATTGAGAATTATCTCCACGAGATAAAGGAGTTGAAGAGAAAAAATACGGAACTCGATAAAGAATTAGACGAGTTGGCGGCTGTTATTTGCGAGCACGATGCAGATAATGCAAGACTTCAAGATAAGTATTTCACATGTCGTGCTGAAGCTGACGAGTTACAAGACAAGATAAAAACTCTTGAGAAGAAAACTCAAATTAATCTGTTGCAAACGAACACGTCCTCCAACAAGGCTGAAAAGTCTCACGATGATGAATGTAGTTGCGCAATATTAAAAAACAAAATACGGGAGTTGCAGTTAGAGATAGTATCAAAGAATGGAAAGATCGCAACGTTAGAACTACAAATACGTAGCGGAAGTTTTCCTTATCAAATGAAGTGTAAAGAACTACAGGAACATCTATCAGCATATAGTAACAAAGTATTTTATCATATTTTATCATATTTTAATTATTATCAAGTTTATGTAAATACAAGTAATTTGATAAATACATTTGTTGTTTTTATAGAATAGCGAGCTGAAGGCGGAAATGAAGCGATTACAGATGGCTATGATACGTACAAGCGCAAAGGAATGTGATGTATGTAAACAGAGACTAATAAATAGGAGACATCAGGCATGCCAAACAATGCCGGAAATGTTGAAATTTTGTGGCACGAGCAGCGGCGTAATCGATGTAAGTATATGCCAATACCTATCTCAAAATTGAAGTATGCAATGTTCGGAATTTGAAAATAAAAAGGAAGAAATATGCAAGAACAATTTTGTTTCATTGATTGTTGTGCTTTCACCTTATTATCATTATTATTAATTATTTTATAAATTATCTTATGTAATACTAATTAATGATACAATTTCATATAGGACGAGATAAGAATAACGAAATTGGAGAAGGAGAAACAGATCATGAGGGACGTGTGTCGAACTAGATCAAAAACTATAAAGGAACTCGAGAAGCAAGTAGAAGAATATGAAAAATTATTAAATTCGAAAAATTCATGATCTGCGAGAACATTCGTATTGCCATGTATTGATTACTATATATATTTAATTACTATGTATATATATACATAGTATATATATATATATACATATATGTGATCTGCAGCTTTTCATCACATAGTATTTAACAATAATTTGATCTAAAGTTTGCATAACATATAGAACATATAAAATGTAAATACAGCAATTTTTAATTTTAAGATAATACAATAATAGTTTCATATTTTTATAATGCAAAGAACTATGAACTTTGTTACTTATTTTATACATCGATCACAGATGATAACGATATATTTTTTGCTAATTTTACATAGGTTTATCAGTTTAAGAAAATATAATTCCTGTGATATACATATAATGAAATATAACTTAATCAGAATATAGTGTGTATATATATATATATATAAATATTATATGACCGAGATAAATCAGTAGCTATTAAATTTTATCCGCCGTCTACATTGTGCCTTTTTACATATTTATTATCTTGTCTTATTATATGTAATTTCAAAAATAATAATATGACTATAATCATTATGACCATTTTTTAAGTAAAAGCTGAGAATGCAAAGTTTTAATACAAATATCTCTCGTATCGTTTTCATTATATATAGTCTTCCATTATACACACTTGCCATGCGGTTGGCGAGTTATGGGATCTATATTTTAATTAATGCCAGATCCGAACGGCATTGTAATCAAAGATCTTTTAGCGTATTCGATTTACTGATTCGACCCATCTTCGAAGTCAATGGTCTATTCTTTTTAGTTACATTTCTTGTACAATTTAACTCTTCTTTTGCAGCTAAATAGAATAGACCATTTGGAATCAGGTCAAGTCAATAAATCGAATACGTTATTAATCACCAAATGGAGTCATTTTCGGCTGTTTATACTGGAGTTCTATGAGGCGTATTTGCGTATCTCTTAACCGCGTAACCAATCAGTAATCAGTAAAACATGAAATAACAACAGCGATATTGTCAACATCTCCGGCATTGTTTGGCATGCCTGATGTCTCCTATTTATTAGTCTCTGTTTGCATACATCGCATTCTTTCGTGCTTGCACGTATCATAGTCATCTATAATAAGATCGCTTCTGATTAGTTACGTGATTACCAGATATGCGGCAAATACGTCTTATGAGACTCCAGCATTAAACGCGAAAAATCGCATATATCAACGTAGGTGGGATTGAATCCGAATCCACAGATCGCGAGTCAATCGCACCAAGCGGCAAGCCACTCGATGCCTCAGCCAAGTAAAACTGTATATTGATATATGTAAAAATCTACGCGTCTCTAAATTTAGAGTAAAAAATATATGAGATTAAATCTTATATTGCAGATAGAAGAAGCTTATAGAAGTCTCAATGGAGAAATAATTATATCATTGAATTATACAAAATAATATAAGTATGATAATCAATTACCAAATAGTAAAATTTTTATGACAAAAAATAGAATGTTTAAGTTTATTTCATTTAGAAATTACATGTTATTGAATTTCTCTTTATGTAATTAAAATTAATAAATATTTGCTTAAATAATGTAAAAACTTCATATAAAACGTTCTTTATACAAGTGGCAACATAATAAACAATTTTCTTAATTGTATAATTATGTAACTTCCTTTCTTCTCTATGTATGTTTTTCATTTTTAATAGAGATACTCTAATGATAGATGAAAATTCTGATCCAACTGAATAGTGCATTCGTTTATATATGGCTGCGTTCAGCAGAACACAACAGTTTTGCAACCGTTTTACGATTCTCTGCTGAGATTAGACCATTTCTCTTGATCTAAATGCATAACCCAATTAGCGCGAAGAAAACTTCCAACAGTTGCAAAATAAACGCTTTGAACGCAGCCTATTTAATATGTTTCGCAAAAATGTATTAACATTTGTATGTATAATACAACATTTTATTTCCAAGATTTATTTTAATTATTGACAAATTATTTAATATTACTCTAAGATTTGTCGAGTTTTGCTTTCTTCGGTTTGTATCTCATCATGTGCTTATGTGGCCTTTTTGTACCAGTTTTTGTTTGAAACAAATCTGAAATAGAAATCACATTGTTGTTTAGTATCAAATTAAATATCTCTAATATATTTAAAATATTAAATTCTAAACATATTTATACCTTTATCAGGCTCTTCTCCTACTTCTTCACGATAATACTGCGCATCGTCATCTTCCTCTAGTTCACTCTTTTCAGTAGATTCCTTCGCAATTTTTTGTAGGAGCATATCATTTTCTCTCTTCTTCTGAATTCCTTTCAATGATTTCTCTTTATGTTCTTGTTTTTGTACTTCTTTCTTTTTCTTATTTTCTTCCTGTAATCTTTTTCTTTTTTCCTTCAATTTCTTCTTTTCTTCTCTTCTTTTCTTTATTGCAAGTTTCTCCTCTTTTGTTTTATGTATAAATTCATGATAAAGTACTTCACCATCGAGGAGTCCATTCTCCACTTTGATTAACTAAAACACATACAATTAACGTTATAAAGATATTAAATATCTATAAATTTATTACTTGTATTAATCTCAATTCAATTTTTAACCTGCAATGTTATTCTTGGTCCCAATTCGAATAATCTAATTGCACTTTTAGAATTAGCCTGATTTCCTCTTGAAGACAATTTTTGTGATAACGTGACATGACTATTTTCATCGTCTTCTGCTTCACTTTCGGACATGGTCGGTTTTGTTAAAAACTCCGAAATATCTTGACATTTAGATAAATTCGGTATTTTAGCTTGCACTAATTTTTTTATACCTTTTGATAAACCTACAGGTACAACTTTGATCGCATAATGTCTGAAGTCAATGATTTTAGATGTCGTATTGTAATTTAAGCATATACAACGACGGATTGTGCTCAAATTAATCTATAAAAATATTTTAACAAATTAATGGTTCTTGAATTAATTGTTTTAAATTGCATTTCTCAAATTGATTTGTTTCATAAAACTTACAGTAGTCAAGTTTATAGTTGGGAACATGTTCTGGAAAGTAGAAGCTATAAGTTTTAGTTGCATGCCTTCTCCACTGAAATTATTTAAAACTAATAGAGGAGAATTTTTGAAGGCTTCCTCGTATACCAGCTGCTTCTTTAACATAGATATAACGTCTCGTGTCAAGGAGAAACTATGTATCTTGAAAGTAAGTGTAGGTCCTTTAGGTAACCTATAATATTAAAAAATATTATCCAATAAATCGATTCACGAATTAATAAAAATAACTGTCTTAGTTTTCTTATTGATAAATTTCATTAAAACGAATACAGTACTTGCAAAGCTTAAGGTACATTCCCAGTTCAGTTTTTGTGAATATGCACATGTGACTAACATGCAGCACGCTTGCAACAGAGACAAAGTCTTTAATAGTATTTTTCTTTCGAATTTTCAAGGATGAAGCTGTAAAAGGTTCCATAACTTTGCGAAAATCTTTAGTAAGATCAACAATATGATCTCCTGGCAACCCACGATGGAATACAAAGGAATGAGGTGCTTTCACCAACTCTTCCTTCTCTCCCACATTTATTTGTTTATTACGTTTCACACATCGACCCTAAATAAAACATTTATTTTAATTAGAAAACTAAACTGTCTTTCGTTATCAATATATTAGTCTCACAATAAAGTTGTTGTTACAGTTGTGCATGTACTTGCCATATAGATAATTTTTATATTAACTTAATAATAATTTTATTAAACGTTTTTTTTTTAGTTGCTAATTTATATTATATTTCATTTATATAATTGTGTTTATAAATAATGAAAAAAAATACCTTTCTTTTATGACCCATTTTTAGGTAAGTTATTAGATTAGAATTCTTAAACCTTTTAGGTTAGAATCAGAATTTAGCACACGTGATGAAGGCACAATAAATTAAATGAACTTCACATAAATAAAAATTCCAGACATTTAAACATAAAAAGAGAGACAATAGTTTACTTCTTATTTAAATATAAAATAATATTATCTTCTCTCTTTTGATCACTTTTTCTTGCGCTACTCAGCGTTACCCTATATGTGCTCACGTATCCCATGTGTGTTTAAAGTAGAAACCTATTAACCATGAATTAGAAATTAGGAATTAGAAACACGCTTCAATTTTCAGAAAAATAAAATATATTAAGAAACCGTTTTTCTTGATAAATAGAAAATTAAAAATCAATAATATTTGTTTTATAATTTAAAAAATTTACAAAAAAGATCTTAATTGACAATCGATAAGTTATCCATCATCGCCTATATAGTTAATAATTTTATCGGTTGCTAATTAAGTTAATTACTATTCATCACATATAATATATAAATCTCTAATATAATTATCGACATTATACTGTGTGTGTGTGTTTTTGTATAATATTATAATATTATTATTCCAATTGTCAGTTTATTTTCGGATGCAAAAAGAATTCTTTTCAGTATTGTTTAGAAAAAAAAAAAATTCTTTTTGTGTCTAAAAATGATATAACAATTGCATTCTTTTTGCATTCATTTTGAACTCTCTGTGTTATCTAGATTTAGATTAGACATAAGACATTTAAAAAATGTCTTTTAGATATCTTATGCAACATAAATGTTGCATAAGATATTGTTATTCTTTTCCTAAAAATAGAAAAAAAAAACAAGTACAGATAACACGACAGAAACTATTAAGAGAGTACAGCAAATGACAAGAAAAAAAATAAAATTATAGTAAAGAAAAATTATAGTAATAATAGTTATATAATATAATAATAATTATTTGAATTTATAATTACTGTTTAAAAATTTATGTAAAATAATATGTACATATGTCTGTCATTGAAGAAAAAAAAATGATAGAAAATACATAATGCAAATAAGTAAATATTAGAACGAAGACAGGTATACTTATATATACAGAATATATATGCAGAATCAATAAAAGACTAGCATCCAGCTAAAAGCATTTATGAAAAGTTCGATTATTTTCTCAATGTGTATATTCCGGAACAATAAAAGATTTTTTACATAATGTTCAAATTATAATGAAATGTTCAGAATATTAATTGTATTAACACTCTTGTATATCACGAAAATCACTCGCAAACTGTATACATCTTCGTCGACAAAGGATCATAAAGATGCATTAACTCGTAAATAAGAATCACATAGAAAAGAATATAAGCGCAACATAGAAAATCTGTTTAAAAAGTGTATTAATTAAAAGTATATTAATCACCTAAAAAGACAAAACATTATCCATTTAAAAAAATTTGAAATAAAGATTTTGAAATGGATAATGTTTTAAGCTACTTTAAATATTTATACTAATCAAATATAATCACTGTAAGTAAAATAAATAGCATAAAAATCGAAGCTCCGCATATTATAATTTCAAATGCTTGTCTCTGTCATAAAAATCACCGTTTCTCTTTAGCTATCCACAGCAAGACTGAGTATTACGCCAACGCGACATACGTGCACAGATTACGATGCATGAATATTTAGATATGTGATGCGCGAGTCTCGAATACATTATAATTGGTGCAACTTTATGCGCGAGATATTTATGATTCCGAATGTATAATAAAAAGTTACATCAAAGTGAATAAGAATTTCATTTTACTTGAGTGTAACGTAAAAAGCATGATGATATGGGATCTTATGAATTGATTATGTGATTTCTTTAACGTTCATATTTTTGAGAAAGAGTTTCACGAAGCAAGAGTATGACAATTACATTTTGAACATTATTCCAAATTTTTAATAACCATTTATTTAATATTATTTCCTCCGGTTTAACTTGCTCTTCATCTTTTTTTAATTCTTAAAACTAAAAAAAAATGAAGAGCAAATTAAACCGAGATTAATCTACATTGGTGGAAACAGATATTAGATAAAAAAAACGAGAAAAAATGAAAAGCATGATGACATCATTTTGTAAAAAACTATAGACAAAAACTATATGACAAAAAACATTATTGAATGATAACATCGGATTGGCAACCGTTTAAATGCATGAAGAAGTCAAATCGATCGGCAGAGAGAAGAATTACTCGATTAACCCAGTCAGAAATGATTATCGAATCGATGTCGATTCGATGTCGATTTGATGTCGATTTGATGCTTTCGACGTCGAACGACGATATCGATCATAGGAATTCATAGGAATATTCAAGACAACAAGAAAAAAGTTAATCTTGAACTTCTCGGACGGCGCGGCGCGGCGGATTAACGGCGGCGGCTGCAATAACAAATTACGATAAAACACTTCCCTTCTCACTGTATTATGAATACTACACAAGTATAGCGGCAAAAGGAGACGAGCGGGATAGTGAACGGTAGAGAGGTAAGAGGAGGAAAGAAATACGCACGCAATGTACTTCATTGTCTTGAAGCGCGGGAACTCGTTAAGCAAAGCGAACTCCTCTCACGGTGCAAAGTTCACGGTTGCTTCAACGGGGATCTTTATCTACCTAGCGCGTGTCTGGGTCTCTCTCGATTTTTTTACCACGTCAACGTAACTTTCAGCCTTTCTTCCAAGAAAATAAATCAAATAGAAAGATAAAATAATTTTATTTTGACGTGAATCGTGAAAGTCAATATGATGATTTTTCATTACAAAATTTCACTTAACGTTATTAACGTCTATATAACGAAATAAAATCATTTTGATTTTTCGTTGACTTTTTGTGTGTCTCTTGGACTCCAAACGGTTCGCGTAAATTTTATATGCACGTACATTTTTGCGTATCTCATTGCATGTTGTAGATGAAGGTCTCGTTTGCAATATATCCTTAAGCGGCGACAAATTAGTGGAATTTTAACGATCGTTTAAAGTGTCGCGTCCGCAGTTATCGCGTTGACAGATAAACACTTGTACGGCGTGAGGCGTCAAGCACAAGCCGGAAGTCTCCCCGCGCAAATGGCCGTTTGAAATAACGTGACTCTTGAGAGAGCGAAAGATTCGCGGCGCGAATGGAACGCGTTTTAGCGCCCATTAAGTGAAAATTAATCAGCATTAGCATTGAATGAAAAAAAATAAGCTTTTATGATATATGCGCCAATGGCGGAAGAATCGGTGGGATTCTCGAACGAGACAATATCTTAAACGCATCGCATTAATCACCTGTAAAGCGTCATCCTCGACGGCAGGGAAGCGTAACTGTTTATTCGCGAGATCTAGGCTTACAGTTTTTTTTCTACGAGAATAAAACGCGAAGGGAGCTGCGCGTAATTAAAGAAATGAATAGGGAACAGGGAACAAGGAATAAAGAACAGGAGTCGTGTCCGTGTATCTTAAAATGAGGTGAAAATTTATGTAGCAGTCTGTATAGTTAAAAGTTAATAAGAAAATTTATTGTAATTGTGGAGATCTTTAATAAGAACAAATCGATCTTTAATAATAACAAATCGATCTTGATGAAACGCATTATTATATACTTCCTAGTTTTTTACTACTCTGCGATTACAGCAGTCGCGAGTAAAAGTAAGTAAATATATTTAGAATATTTATAATTTCATTGAACGGTAGTTCAATGAAATTACGTAGTAAATTTGTTCACTTTTAATGTTTTGTATTTGTAACTTGTAATGTTTTATATTTGAATTTAGACTGTTTTCTTTATTTTCATTTTTTTTTATTTTTCTTTATTTGTAATTTATTCTATTTAATTGTATTAAATTTTAAATGTGTTTGACTCTTACTTTGCCCTTTATTTATTGCTATTTATTCTTCACTTTTGTAATTTTTACCTTAATTTATGATATAAGATGCTTTCCAGCAAGAGACACAGATGACACAGTGAATCATTACATCTTTGTTTGCTAATGTTAAACAAAAAGTGAAATGTTAAACAAAAGATCACTAGCTGTGTTACACTGTGCAGTTTCTTGCTGGTGAGAGCACCATCTTAAGGACATCATCAGATCTTATTTAATTGTCACTTATGAGTAATTCATTTTTAAAAATGACAAGTGAGATCATAATGACTATGAGCGGTATCCATAGTGTCGATTAATTCTTATTATTAGCTGCGCAACTAAGTTCTCGCTGTTATTTTGATGCATTTTCATCAAAATAACAGCGAGAACTTAGTTGCGCACCTAATATAAGACCATCTTATCTTAAGTAATATCTTAAGATAATACGACCCTTTGATTGATTCATGACATCTAAGACTATGTACTCAAGATATCATCTTAAATATAAGAACCGACTATGTGCATACCGATTTAAAGAGAAAAGAGGAAGAGTGTAACAAAGATACGTGAGCGTGTCTCATTGTATCGTTCCATTTCATACAAATTTCTTTTGCCGTTGCAAAAATCATCGACGACGGCGCGGCGGCAAGGGACGAGGGAGGATCTTATCATTCATCATCAATCACAACGCGGCCGCTCGCTCGCGTTTAATAGCCAACGACAGATGACGCCAGCGGCATCGCGCCGATGAATCCGCGGTCAACCGGACAATCGTGCCGTGCCGAAAGGAAATTAACCGCGCGTCGGCAGCCGGAAGCGACGCGGTACGACGCGGCCGTTCGTGCGAGCTCCTCACACTTCTGTCGTTCGCGCGTCGAACCATTCCGTTCTCCAGCCGACTCTCAGCAGTCTCAGCTCTCAGCCAACGCGAATTCGACGGTGACGATGATGATGATGATGACGATGACGACGACGACGGCGCGAATAATAGCCGCGAGACGGCGCGCCGGCTGCGAGTAAACACTCGCGCGGAGGTAACGTTTGCCATATGCCGAGCTAGAAAACCGGCTGTGATTTTTGCCGGGCGAACGCTCGGCGCGTTTATACTTGTCGCGATGGCCGAGCAATCGTCGCGGTGGATTTGCGTCGGGTTCGAATAGAAAATCCAAGAAAACGATAAGACTCCGAATTGATGAGAGGGGAAAAGGGCGGGAATTGCAGCTTTGAGGCTGTTATGTTCATTGAATTGTAACAAATCGAGGATACTCTACCTGTATACAATATGATATATACATATTTACATGGATATTTAGAGTTTTATTTGAAAACGTAAGGTATGGATCGATACATAGTATAACTTCAATATGCAGTATAAAAATTTGCAACAATGGATGCTTTTCAGTAAAAGACACACAGGTGACAGTGATTATTAAATCTTTGTTATTAAGAATGTTAAACAAAGAGGAAATGATCACTGTGTCACGCTGTCTTTCTTGTTGGAAAGCACCAAATTATATTGTTGCAATGTTTGCAATGTTCATGCTGTATGGAACATCGCAATGTTGAAGCGATATTAGAATGATCTATGTTGAAACATATTATTTCATACTCAAAAATTTAACATTATTATGTAGCACCATGTATTACATTTATATTGTCGAGTGCGAAATTATAACATTAGCTGCGTTCAATAGAAAAAGCAGCTTTGCTGTTGTAAAATTCCTTAATATGATTGGTTTTTCACATTTAGAATTTCAGTGAGGAATTAATAGTAAGACTGACTAATCATGTTACTTTTTTTTTTATTTATATGATCATGGTATATGTTTAATATTTCAATATAAGCATGCATCGTTATCGGTTTTAATTTATGTAAGAATAAAAAGCTATCCTTAATTTCCCTCTTCTCAAAAATATTCAGTCGACACAAACTAATAGTAACATGACATCAATGGCTGTGTTCAGCAGAAAATACAGCTTTGCAACTGTTGTAAAATTCTTTAAAGCCGGTTTCACATTAGTTACAAGCTGATCGCAAGCTTGTTGTCAATCAGTATGAAGCGTTGATTTCCAAATGCAAGCTTCAGATTGGTTGAATATTTTCGAGAAGAGGGAAATTAAGGATAGCTTTTTATTCTTACAAAAATCAAAACCGATAACGATGCATGTTTATATTGAAATATTAAACATATAATCATATAAATAAAAAAAAATTGCAGCATATATTTATACTGACGCAGGTGATGCATCGTATTATACAACTTCGCGCAATCTTATCTATGAAAATAAATTGATAACGATAATTCGCAAAGAACGTCATCGTCGTTCCGAGACCGCGTCATGTCGTTGTCGCTGAAGCGATCAATTTTCTTGAATACAGTCGGAAGAACGTCGTCGGCGAAGCGCGAAACGTTTCTTGAACCACGAGGGGGGGTCGTCCCGTCTCTCGTTCCTTCCTCACCGCGTTCCGCTGATGCCGCCGACGAGAAGCGGTATAACGCGGCGCGTTGCCACGCGGTGGGACGCTACGGCACAGCGAGACCAGCAAAAACACAACCTTCGTGCTTAAAGCGAAACGAGAGGCACGCCACGGTGACGGACCCGAGGCGCACCGTTGCACCTGCATCTCCCTGCTGCCCTGGCACTCCTACCTTACTGATCCCAACTGCGGGATACCAAGAATGCCCGCAAGCGAAAAAGGAACGTTCCTCTTCTCTTGCTTCCCTGCCCTCCCCCCCCCCCTTTTAAGGAACCCTCTATATACCGCAAAAATCGCAGTCTACGACGGTCATCTCGATGTAAAGGTGTTTTATTTCACGCTTCGAATTTCTCGCATGACATTATTTGGAAACGGATAATAAAAAGAAAATATTTTGATATGTTTTCTATCTTATTGTTTGGATAGAACTTTTGATTTCTTTGAATATTTCCTATCATTTAGTGGATAGAGCTTTGATTTATTTGAATTTGCGGTATAAAATTTTATTTTAGAAGTTAGACAGCATCTTAGAAAAAAAAGCATCAACATCGATTTTATTTTTGTATATATATTTGCAATTTCGTACGTAGCAACAGAAAATGTTGTTCATAGAAAAAAGAAAAAGTAGTAATTAACTATTCGATTAGCACGAATAAAATAAAAATAAAAGTCTTAAGTCACAAGACTAAAAAATAAAGATAGCAAATACAAATTGTATCTTGTCATGTGTAAAAAAATATAGAAAGTAATAATTAAAAAACTTTTAGCTAAGTTTTGCTATTCTTCTAGCAATCATCAAAATAAAATTCCAAAATAAAATTATTTAACAAAAGAGAATATTCATCTGATTGATACGACAAGATCCTATACGTTTCTACACGAAAAGAACAATTACTATGATATCTAAAAATTTAACTAGATACATATGTGAAATTAATTTTGTTGGATTATTAAAATAATTATGTAGGACGCTAAAGGTAATTACTAAAACATCAAAATTTTTTGCAATATTACTCTTCATGGACGCAAGAGAAGCAGGAAGGAGCATTTGTCCTCTCTGGTAAAAATAAACAAATTTATAAAAATAAATACTCATTACCTAATCTGTTACATGCTATTCTTAAAAAAGTTCGAAGATGCTCAATCTCAAAGCTAGTTATAATATGTATAAATATTTCAAAAAGTGTATATAGATAAATCCTTGCCTTCCCCAATTGAGATCCTGAATACGTCCATATTATTCAACTTGAATTTTCTAATAATTATTCTGATGGTTTAATAAAATTATTTTTAGATCTACATCTAGCTAAATTTTTAAATGCTTTAACAAAATCATTCTTTTCGTGTACATAAAGATAATAGGACATTTCGATCAGGCTTCAAGCACTTCTGTCGCATGAACAACACGAGCAAGAGCTGGAGCTGGAGCTGGAGTCGTTATTTTGATTCGAGCTAGAGCTAGAACTGGAGCTGGTCGTATCGGACCGTGACGACGAACTGGAACTTGAGTCGCTCAGTAACGGTTGATGCAAGTTCTTCTCTATATCGCGCCACTCGGACTCCAACAGCCGCGTCGTTTTCGAGCGTCGCGACGGCGAAGGTAATATGCTCGCGTCGCTGTCGCTATCGCTATCGCTCAACGTTGATATTTTCACTCCCATCGCCGCGCACACCTCATCCAGTTCAGGCAGATTGTAACTGATGGTCCGTATGCCGTACATATCGCTTACGATCTTCTTAGGTCCTGGCTTTTTCCGATTGTTGGTGACGTACGTTCTTTTTGGTTTGATCAATTGGCACTCAATGTCGATCTTCTTCAAACGCGGTACGCCATACATGACGGGTTCCATTGGGAAGGAAGATACGTCCGAAGTGTTATCGTTCAACGAGTCCAATATGTGATTAGTCTTCTCCTCGGTATCCTCGAAAAATTCATTCTCGAGAAAATTTGCGACGTACAATGGCGAATCGTTTATGTTGTTGTTCTCGTCATCTATGTCTTCTTTCTTTTCCTTGTAACAGTCACTCTCATCCATCATATCGGACGAGTCATCAGCATCGGGAATCTGGGGAGTGTAGTAATATCGCGCCATGATATCCATAACATCGATCAACGATTTGTTGCCATCACGTGCAGGAATTTGTTTCTCTTTCTCATCGTCTGATACTGACATCAATTCCAAATCGTTCGTCGATTCCACAGTGTCGGCCGTGTAATTTGCCTATCAAAAAGATTTTCCTTTAGTCGCAAACAAAAATTTAATACTGGAAGATAGTGATTATCTACTTACCTTCCATTTGCAATCATATTTTTATTCCTTCCGCCGTCTGCAATCTGGGTCTTTTTTTTGTTCAGCTTAAGTTTACTGTAACCGTAAAATATAAATGTCAAATGTAAAACAATGAACTCCTACTGATTTAAATAAATTAAAAAAAAAAGTTAAATAAAGGTCTTAAAAGTCGGCACGGTAAACGGTACGCAATTAATTGATACCAAAATTCATTTAATAATTCAATTAAATACATTACTTTACAAACCGTACATTTCGGTTCCAAATTGAGCTATTCTCACAGCATTACAATCATATATAATAATATATATAAATAATTAATATATAATTTTTGCGAGAGCCGAACATAAAGTTTCTTCATTTCTGAGAAATTTGAGAGTAGAATTTTGTTTGTGCCAAAAAAGACCCTGATTGCAGACGGAGAGTTAAAAGCACTGAAAAAGTAACTAATTACTATCTTTCAGTTAAAAATTATCATTAAATTAGCTAATATTTATCAAATTGAAATTTTTGTAAGCGAACTGTAAAGATATCAAACTACGCATCCAAGATTAATTTTTCGAGGATTGTGAATTGAAGATTAGAATTTATTAATCAGATAATTTTAATATTATTGAATGTTCATATGTTTAATTTATCTCACTCTTAAAGATTGAAAACTAAGCCACTCTTTTTCCAAGAAAACTAAAAAAACTAGCTTAATTTTTTCACTCTTTACAATAAGATTCTATTTCAAAGAATTCGGCGAATATATTTTATTGATTGAATAAATTATGTTAATATTTTTTTTAATATTCATTATTTGCTCGTTTATTAGCTGTTATTCTTTTTTTATTACATAGCTTAATTCTCATCTTTCTGTCTGTCTCTCTCTCTCTCTCTCTCCCTCTCTCTAAAATATCCAATCGAAGAAAGATATCAATACGATTTGTTTTTCTAAGTACACATCAGAAGGGGGAGAGGCTAAGATAAAAAATGTATATATATATATATATAGTTATAGACTATTATTATTGTCCTCAAAACCGCGAGAAATGCAAGAAATTGTAAAAAGGATAAGAACACAATTTTATATTCCCCTTCTCAGATTCAAATCAACTCACCTTTCTAACAGAGACGAATGGGATGTCCATAAAATGCGAAACAGGTCTGTACCACGTGTTGCAGCCAGTCCGCGTATTGTGATAATACACGCGGTTAGGATAGCTTTTAGATTGGCATTGAATCCAGCCATAGTTTTCCTCGAACTTGCCGAATTCGTGTACACGAGGCGACTGTGAATTCTGCGTATTGCTGTTATTATCGTAGCTAAAGCCAACGCCACTATCATAATACGGGTAATTGTCCTCGTCGCTGTCGAAATCGGAGATATACGTGGCCGAATACATTTCGATCCGCGACACTGTGCGATGAGACGTCGTGACTGTCGCGAGTTGAGAGCGAACGTCGGCAAGAATGGGCAAAAAACAAAACACGTCCGGACGAACGCATGCGTTAACTTACTCATACATCAATAATCGACACATTCGACACACTTAACTATTACTCACATCAGAGGATCGATTGTGTATCATTGTCAAATATTCTCCCTTCTCGCACTTTCATCTCGCGTGAAAAAATACGCGCGATTGGTTATGAGATTAATAGAAATATGATGTCCCTATACTTACGAGAGTCAAAATCACAGATGTGAGTGCGAAATACAAGTGATACATAACTTTTGTTGTGACGCACGTAAGCACACACACGTGTATATGTATAATTTATAACAGAATATAATTCATTTCAACATTAGGATATGAAACTTTATGAACTGTATTATTCAAATAACTAACATAATGAAATTATCTATACAGTTAAGCAGGACTAATAAAATTGTCCAATAAAATTTTTAAGTGAATTTTATAATTTTACAATTTTATAATTTTTGTTTGAGCTAGAAATTTTAAAATTTACGCAAAAAATATTATAAGACATGAAGATTTGCTTCGATCGTATATGTCATTTCATTATCTTAATTATTTAAATAATTTACATATTTATATACTAATCTATAATTTTCTAACTGTATTGTCTGGGATTTCAAATGGATCTTGGAGTGATCCCGTAATCGTCTTTTTATTAAATTCAAATGTCTTGCGAATTTTATTATTTTCGTTGTCATTTTCTTCCATACAAAGCACAAAAATATTGTCTATTACTAGAAACCAATAATCTATATCTTTAATATCTTTAGAACGGATTTTGACAAATTTCAACTAATTTCGATCAATCTCGATATGCTTTAATATCATTTGATACAATTCGACATAGAATTTCTTGTCAAGCAATGTCACATGAGAAATGTCGCATTTCCTATGATGAAAACTATCCAATCAAGTGAGAGTTCACTTTTATCATTTACACTAACAATAAGTTTTGAGATACACAATATCCCCCAGATTACCATCCGAGTGCTCCCTAGAATGCGTTCCGTTTCATACATTCAAATGAAGCGTGAGATGGCGATTTACGACTATAATGTGATTCAAATGCTTCTCTTATTCAAAATCTCGAAGTTCTAACATGGTGGAAACAAAGATTTAAGTGTCAATTCAAAGCATTATCAAAATAATAAAATTTCATAAGTTGTTCCACTATTTCGTCTGAATAAAAATTTCGTTTGTATAAAAATTGAGCACAAAATTCTCTTATTGATTTAAAAGTTATTTAATTTTTTTGTTTGTCTTATTTTTAAAAATATATCTGTAAGATCATGTTTTAGTACTTATTTGCCAATTTGATGAGGAAATAGCATTATAATAAATATAAAATAAAATAAAATTTTTATATACACTAATAAAACGTACTCTACTAAATATTCGTAAAAATTCATTTTAATCAACTTAAAAGTTATTTATCATTTAAAAGTTATTTATCTAAAATTGCAACAAAACATCATTTCTCTTCAAAGCTAAATATTTACTATTAAAAGCTAAATATAATTAATTTTATATTTTGTATTTAGTTTAAGGTATATTCACGAGAACACTTTTTGATTGATATTTACTTTTTTAGCCGATACAAATCTTTTTAGCTGATACAAAATATCCTTAATAGCTACGTGTGCTGATCATTAGATCTATCTCATTGTCTACGTTCTTAAAAATACTACAAAGCTTTTTATAAATCCACAAATAGGTCAGCAGGATCGACTGACCGAGAACCGACGGCTAAGTTTTTTTATCCATTCTTTTTTTCCGGAAAAAACGTCGGGAGAATACGTAATGCAATATGATCGGTGTGCATCCCGATGCACGGCTTATTATTCGCGACCGCGCGTGTATAGTTTTTATTATTCGTGACGTATCTCAGAGCGCTCCTGCGTGTTCTGGTTCCCATCTTGTTCCATATCCTCCTTCCTTTTTTTCACAATAGCCGCTTTTCCCTGAAATTCTTAATCCTGGTTTAGAATATGCAATGAAGACGCATCAGCTGCCACGTGGTTATTTGATACGCGTTTCGCTGTCCATCTTTTATCTATAGCGATTTTTAGGCAGTCTAATTATATCTATTCTTATGGCCGGGTATGCAAGGAGGATCAGGGATGCAGCTCCTCTTAAATTTTTAACAAGGAGAAACAAATTATATGAATTATTTTTACGATGAAAAGTTACAACATTCACTTCTTAATTCGTGGTTCACACGCATTATTTGTAAGAAAATTCATTGAAGATCCTCGAAGGCAGGCTTTAATATAAATATTAATAAGTTTCGCGTGAAGATAAATTTTTGCTTTGTCTTTGACTTTAACTCTGATTCATGTAATGACAATGAAACTGAAAAAATTGAATTATTCTCGGTGTTTGCCGATGCGAAAAGCATTTATTCCACACTTATCTACTGCATTTGATAGAAAATCCTTGACGATTTTGCATAAGACGCCACTAAAACTGCTGGAGGTGAAGTTTTATGATTTAGTGTTCTGCTTTTCTTATTAACCGTTATACATTGACGTTGAGGGCCTTGTCGGAAGATAATAAGAATACCGAGAAAAGTCTTTCCAATGAGTTTTCCCTTCGTGACTGTTCTTAACAAAACATCTTTTTTTTGCGTGCATCCCTCATAAATTTAAAATTTTAAAAATTTCTTTCTGTTATAGATTTATATATAGCGTAGGGTAAAATTTTTGGTTTATGTCACACAGATCTTTTACAGATACAGAACTTTTTAGTTTTATTTACTCTTTTTATTTACTCTTTCTTTGGAAACTTGGAAGAAATTGGACCGTAGCTAATGCCGAAAGGCTCTTTTTAGCCTTTCATTTCGTAGCCCTTGCTTCCGGTTGCAATTGCGGTAAACGCGGTGAGGAACGGATTCGCATAAAATGTGAGGAAGCTCATCGAATCGCCGTAAGAACGGCACAAAAAACTAGAACGAACAGAATAGACGATAGCTCTAACGTGAAAGATCCTGTAACTTGAGAATTTGTCGGACCTTTGATCGTAGGACGGGGGAGTTTTTTCTTTTTACTTGTGTGGATCCGCTTTGGATCGCGCACGATGAAGCGCAATATGAAGTTTCCTCATTCTTCTCTGCTCTTTTAACGAACCGGTGCGGTGGTCATTGGAGTACCTCCAGTTTTATGACCTCGCCAAGTTTCGAGGACAGTACCTTGATGTCTAAAAATAGACGTAATAAATGATCAGGTAAGATCGACCGATTACTTCGCTCCGTTATGATATGCAATGCGGGCGTCACCGAGGTATGTAGGTACGACAAAGAAACTTGAAAAGGGAGGGTAATCTTGTAACAAAATGGATGAAGAACATGAGAGAAAGTTTCGTTGTAGAACAGATCATCATCATATCAAAATATTTTACGATAAAATATATTCTTAACTACAAATTACATCTCGCTGTACAATTGAAACAAAAATATATTTAATCATTAAATTGACGCGAAATGTTAATTATCTCTCGTATGTAAATTATTATAAAATGTAAACGATATCATTGCAAAAGTAGTTATAATTGAAACAAAAAAATGTTTAATTATTAAAGGATAGTACAAGATGTTGATCACTTCTCATTCAAATTGTCATAAAATGTAGACAGTATTATTGGAAAATTTATAATATATTCCAACAGAGCATAAAACTTGCAGCAATATTACACATTGTAGCAACATTGTTGCAATATTGTTACAAATTGAAGTATATCGAAGATCAATATATTATATTATAAAAGAAAACATTAAAATACTCCTTACATATAGCCTTTAACATTTTATATAATCAGATAGTTGGATATGTTCGCTTCCTATGTTAGTAAATACTAATATCGCGAAGATATGCGTCAGATTTCAAGCAATAAGTGTGCACACAAATTTGTGCTTTCCAAGTTATCTTCAATGAAGACAACGCGCAATAGACTCCATTTTCGTATTCACAAACTAAACGCGGCTTATTCTATTCTCCGCGCATGATAAGGAACAAGTAGGAAGTACCGGATACGATAAGAGATACCATCGCCGTAATCTTCGACAACAAATGCGCACCAAAGTCCTCCCCCTCCCCCCCCGTTCCTTCACGAGAGAAGGAAGGTTACCACTTCTCCGCGATTGTTCACGCCTGAGTTGTCTCTTCGTCGCGCTATCGCCTCGTCTACGTTCATGGAATCCGTCGTGAGGAAATGTAAAAGGAAATGTAAACGACCGATCGCGAAGAATTTGTAGTTTAAAAGGATCTGCGCACACCCGCGGTCGAGCGAACACGGCGACATAGCGACGACGACCACAACTACGATGAAGACAGAAAGGAGGAAGAGGAGGAAAAACGAAGCGCGAAGAAATGCAAGAGGAAGGAGAAAGATGACGATAACTATCGAAGTGAGGTTCGCGAGCCGGTGGTGACGGTGGCGAACGATGGTGATGGTGATGGTGGTGGTTTGGACCGTTAGTTGGCCCCGGCGGGAGCGTTGTCCGGACACACTGCGCGTTACTATTCCTCGTCCTCACTCCTCTTCACCGTTTCTCCTCCTTCTTCTCCACTGCCGTATATCTTTTCTCTTTACACAACGTGCTCTCCCTTTCTCTGTCTATTCTCTCTTTCTCTCTTCCTTCTATACCTCTCGGTCAACCTCTCGCCCCCGTTCCCGCGTTCATTCTACCGCGGACTTCCCCGTGCCGGACGACCCTTCCGCGCCGCCCGGATAATCAATATGGCGGTGGGCCGGTCTCTGCCTTGAACCTTCCTTCGCCGCGCCGACGAAGAAACGTATTGCAAAAAGGCGCATCGCGAGGAATTCGCGCACGTTTTGCGCACTTGAATCCGAGCTATTCATCGTATTCCTCAATGCTCGATTTTATCTGGGAAATTTCGCTCCTCTGAGGAAGATGTTTAGACTCTCCGTCTACCTTCCATTGATTCAGATCGATTCGAGCATGATGTAAGACTAGGTGACTAGAACCAATTTCAAGGATGCGCAGTAATTCAAAGTGTTGGTATTTGTAACCAACCAAGAAATTGGTCTCAAATTTTATAAAATATTGTAATATACAGCTATTATTAAAAATTAATCAGAAATTATTGCAATGTTACACCTGGTATTCTTACATCATGGATTCGAGGAGAGTTTCATACAAAATGATTTTATTTTGATTTTTAACGTCAATAAATTCAAATTTTGTAACACAAAATCATCATTTAGATTTTCTCCTGACTTGATATGTTTCTTGGACAGTCATTTTTTTTGTGTTTGAAAGATTTATATTGGCATTAATAATACTCTGCAGAAGCTGTAAAGAATATTTTGATAATCAGCACCTTTTGATATATTTTTGTGTACTAATTAGCCTCTTATTTTTATATAATTATAGGAAAGATATATAAAATATATAAAAACTAGATATTATATATATATATAAATATATTTAAAAAATTAATCTTTCACGAATAATTAGTTGTTATACTATTTACAAAATAATTGTTTATATGAAATAATGTGACAAAGGATTTTATGAATTCTGATAAAATATACTGTTTTGTGCAGTTGTGAGAAATTCCAGATTTCTAAAGGAAAAATAATTCAAATTATATTATATATATATCGCTGAAATGCATTAAATGAGCTTTTTTATCATTAACGTAATGAGTGTCTGTAGAAAGAAAAGATTGTTGATGAGTATTTATTATTCATAACTTTTTAACACAGGTCACAAAATTGCAGTTTTAGGAGGATATGAGAGTCAAGAATGAAATTAATTTATAAATCATAAATGAAATCAATTTTTTCGTCCGAGCACAATAATAGATGGTACAGGACAATAATTTCACTCACAGTGATTGCATAAATTTATTAAAATTTAAGTAATTTTTAAAAATTTGATATTAATACATTCTAAATTTATTTCTCAATTTTTAATATTAATTAACAAAATTAATTATATTCAATCAGCAATTGAATATAATTAAAATTATTTTCGTCAGTTTCAATGTTCACATTGATTATTGAACATTATTATTATTTTAACGTAATTATTATAATTGTCTTATACACCAACTTTCGAAATTTCCTTTTCGATATCCTAGCTCCGAACAACACTTTTGTGTATCTGAAAATACTCGCGAAAAGAGCCAAATATGATTGGAGCACCAACCGTGACGAACGTAATTTCACCAGAAACACGACATAACGTGCAGTTATTGATCGAATGTTCATTTCGAGACTGTCGACGAAACGACATTGTTAAACGAACTGAGTGCCGACTTGATCGCTGGGCCAGTGGGTCCCCTCGTCTGCTTCTCCGCAAGGATAACAGTTCACGGGTGTACCGTTCACGCTAACGTTATCCGCGCCGTTTTAATATCGTATCTCCAACTTCGTCATGATGATCGAAAGTAAGAAAGTGAATACCTGGGTGGGTGAATGCGGTTACACATATGCCAAGTTACACATATACGAAAATAATCATGTTCAGAGATGTCCTAAATGCGTTATTCGACTAAATATCTCGTAATTCCATAAACATATAAACGCACACACGATCGTATAATGCAAAAAAGGAATCCTTACAGGAATCTAATACTGGTCGATTTAATTATTTTCAATTTATTATCAAAAGTAATTAATTATTGAAATTTATCATTAAGAAAATTATTATTTTAATTTACTATTGAAAGCAATTCATACAATTAGTTATTTGGCGTACTAAAAGTATTGAATACAACAGTGTTTTTAATACTTACAATAAGTAATTAATTATCTTTCAATATATATTAATGGATCAGATTAGGATATTAGATTGTAAGGAAAAAGGATTTGCATTTTTTAGATATATGTTAAAATCCGTAGAAAATATTTGAAAAGGTTAATTGTTCCACTGACTTTATTCAACGTATAGCAATTTAATTCAATTCACTGAAAGCTTATGCACATAATTCACTGAAGACTTTTGCACCTTCCGTCAAGTTAAATCCAGGATTATCTCTTTATGAACTTATGCATATAATTTTACAGGCATACGTCCATAATGATGACAAATTATTATATAAGAAATATAACGAAAAGACCTTACGCTAATGGATACATTAGCGACCGAACAGATAACGATCGCAGAAACGCACTATGCGGAATAATCTCCGTCGCGGCTCGTTCGTGCGTTGAACCTTGCGATGTGACCTTGTTAAAGAAACAACTAACGGGGACAACAACGACGCTAGAGATCGCAATGCCGATATGACGATCCAATTCAAATGTGCACCGCGCCCTTGACACGTGCGCAAATAGCAAATGGCGACTGCTCGAGCAGAGTCTTGATCTCATTCGGATAGATACATCGCGAAATAAGACGGACTTGTTGTTACCTTGACCCTTCACGCGCTCATCTACGATGCGAAATGCTTCTAATTCAGAATTCAGATCATTTTAAATTCCCTTAGATGCCTTCATCGATTTTGAAGAAAACTTTCGCAAGCGCGGCGATAAGAAATTATTCTCGTATTCTCTCCATTTATTTTTAAAAGTGTCAATTCTCACATCGCGAAACCTCGCTTTTGGCTATAGCTGATATTTACAGCACAATTTATAGGCAAAATTTGACTAAAAAATGTTAATGTTCTTTCGACGAAGCAAACGAAAATAAAACTTCAATTCTTCGGGGCTGATGATAAATCTGTTAAATCTATTCAATTATATTCTTTATATTAAATCTATAAATTTGAGTAAAATAAATTTAATAATCACATATTTTTTTTATACGGATTATGTCATTTTGATTTCCTAAGATTAATTAATATCTTTTAGTCAACATTTAAAATTAAATGGGTTTCATATCCAATGTCAGCATGTTTTTATGAGATGTTTCTACCGGATAATAACAAGATGACACAGAGAAAGTGATTTTTATAGTGTTCGCAGAAGAGTCATTTACAGAAAAGTCAGTGGCGTTTTGTCGTAACATTAAGAAAAATTTCTGAATGAATGAATGAACCAAAAGATTTCTGATCATATCAATTAGAATTCTGATTATCTTAACTAAAGTTTAATTGATTCAATCAGAAAATGATTCTGATTTGTCCATTTACAAGTCCAGAATTCCAATTAATACAATCAGACTTTTTTCAGTAAAAAAAGGTGGCTTAACAGGAAGCATTACAGTGGTATATAAATAGCCAAAGTGTTTATGAAATATTTATTTTGACCGTCTGGTATTAACATAACAAGTTCCAATTATTCCATCATTTCGATACGTTTCCATGAAAAATCGACATCAATTTCTCGCTTGGCAGTTCACGAGTACCAGGCTATAATTCGTCACGGTCGCTTGTTAGAATAGATCCAAATACGCGGCTTGACGATCTCATAAGAGGTATGGTAGTCGGTGGAAGGTTGCCCGTTAGTTGGGTGATACACAAGCTCGGCAAAAGCGCCGGGAGGCGCATCTTCTCGCGCCGACGAAAGTAGGATCGCGCTCGATTTTCACTCTCCGTGTTTTCGATTACATAAGTAGCCGCTGAACGCGAAGACGCGGCTTACGGTTTAATAAAACAGTTATGTTCGCGCGGCGCACTTATGCGTGCCGCGTGTAAGTACTTGGATGTGCACGTCGACTCCTCCTTCAGGACGTGGTGTCTTATCGGCGAACGGATTGCTGCGTCGAGTGACGTGATGATCGGCACTGCGATGCTTTCTCATCGATTAACGTCTCATTGATTTACGTTAATATAATATGTTAATCAGACAGCTGCATTCGACAAGTTACGTGCCCCGTCGAGAAAATGACGAGAAATGAGAAGAAAGAATGTAAAATTGAATAAATTAAAGAATCAATCGAAGATTATATATAAAGCAATTAAAAGATAATAAAAATTTAAAAGAGAACCATCGCAGTAGTTGATGCGTAGTTTATTATACTACGTGCAATATTTAAAGCATATATTATTAAAAAAAAAGGTGATTAAATGGGATAACAACTAGATTTTCAGGTTTTATTGATCAACATCAGGATAGTTATAGTATATTGAGCATCAAGATCATGCTAATTTTTTTCGTTTATATTATAAAATGTAATTCGTTTCCTGTGAAGGCTTCTTCAGGGGCCACAGCCGAGGTCACTAAACGGTGGACACTTTCGCTCATCATGTCCTTGGGAAGGTTGAAACGCATCTGGTGATCCGGGGGATTACCTTACAGTATGCGTAACACGCGGTGCGACACGATACGTTCCGTTAGAACGAGCCTACTGACTCGATTTGCCGGTGCTGGACGAGCAAGTGCAACAGACTCGAGGTGGGTCTCGAATGCATTAACGTTAAGAATCAGAGAATAAGAGAAAGAGAGAAAGAAAGAGAGAGAAAGAGAGAGAGAGAGAGAGAGAGAGAGAGAGAGAGTTAATTGAGTTTAGTTAATTGAAGTATATAATCGATTATTCATTTAAAGTATAATTGAAGAAGACAAAAGAATTGACTTATCCCTAATCGCTTTTTAAATACTTTTAAGAATGTATAGTCTCTCCGAAAAGTAATTAGAAATTTATACTTTCTGTATAAAAATGAATGTCATATACATACAAAGCAATTTAATAAGGTCAATATAACAATACAAGTTCAAATAAAATTTTTTCATTTTATTTTATTATTCTTTAAAAACACAAGCTTTGTCTGCTTCTTATCGAAATAATTTTTTATCCAAATTCTAAATCGCAGCCAAACTTTTTGTATTACTTCCAAATACATATAGAAATTTTGTAGCTTTTTCATAATTTTTTTATTTGTTAAAAAATACTTTGTCTTTTTTAAAAATATATTTTTAAAAGACGAAGCGCATTACAAAGCCATGTGAGAAACTTCTTCCATTTTTTTTAAATATGGAGACTCAAAAATTTTCAATTTTTATAGTAATGCAAATAGAAATATTTTCTATAGGCTGCGTTCTATTCTAATCTAATTTCGTGTTTTAAATGTGATGTATTCGTAAGTCTTAATATATTGAAATTTTATGGGTGCCGTTCTCAAGTTGATTACGATATACAAAAAAAAAACAAACAGTTAAATTGAATGTAAATGCGTACGCATTTAAATATCCGTGGGTTTTCTATTATCTATCGATTATCAAATATATATTCTAAAATACCTTCTTTTTCTATGAGCTACTTTTGTCAACGTAATTCTTCCGCATTTTATGATTACAATGAAAAACGTCCTTTTCAAGAACCGATTACCTGTCGGGAAGTGAACAAAGAAGTCGGAGATCAGCGTTCTTTCTTACGGAAAGGGGCTGCCTCGCCCAAGTAGGTGTGATACCTTCGGCTTTCAGCATGAAAGGATCGCAGGGATTCCTTCTAAGTGAACGACCGTCGGTTTGTCGTGCAAATACTCGACTCATGCACCACTACACACATGCGTACATATACAGGCCATCTAACATGCTGTCGCATCCGTGAACGTCTAACGGTGCCCAGGTTGGAACATTCGGCTATTAGCTAACTCCGTGTTGCGCAATTACGGTTGCGCAACACGGCAACATAATACGTAAAAGTGTTACATCAGTGGAATAAATGCCTCTCGTCTCCTCGTCCCTCCTTCTCATTCCGCTGCTCCTCCTCCGTCGTGATTCCTTTTTCAATCTTTCTCCATCGCATCGCTGTCTCTCTGTCGTCGTTCAAGAGACCGAAGAGCGAGAAGGAAAAAGATGAATTACTCTCAAACTCTCACTCCAGCCTTGACCCACTGAACCCCGATTATCGCAATTCTCGATCTCACCGAATCTTTTTCTTTCACGAGACGATGGATCGCGAAATAATTGCTCCGACCATTTTGAATTAAATTTTTAAAATCGACAATCGACGAATTTTGAAGCTGGATACCGATTTATTCGAAGAAAAAAAATGTGATTTTTATTAGAAATTTTTTATAAAATGTATATTATTTTCTTTCTTTTTCCTTTTATTTAATTTTATTGCATATTTATGTATGTTCGTGCATGTGTGTGACACGATGATTTATTGTTTGATTAACTTTTGTTTACTTTTCCACGTCGTGACGAGAGACTCGCTACGAAGCTGTGAGTCTCGGTGAAAATTGTATTACCGATATTATCTAACGATGGAAAGTAGCGCAAGGCCGCTTTCTTCTTACTCAACCGACTATTACCTGAACACTGTAACACGCCGGTGAGCTCTTTCTCTTTTCGAACCGTCGTCCATCCGCGGAAGTGAGAAATTAATGCGGTCGTCAAAGAATCGTCCCTCTTAAGAAAAAGAAACTCATGGAAGAGTAGTTTTCACTCTCTTTTTAAGCTGTGGATCGATTTTTAGAAAACTTCTCGCGTGTCTTTGTCACTGCTAGATATCGAAGGAACAGTGATCTCTTGAATTAAATAACATTTCGTTATTTTTTAACTTTTATGTATATCAAAATATAAATCTAATTTTGTGATTATATAGTTTCAATTCAAATTGAACAACGTTCATATTAACGTAAGCACTTAGTAAATATAATAAACTACATTTCAATACATTTTCTTGAATTATATTATTTAACTCTATTGTTTTAATTAAATTGACAATATTGAGTAGGAACAGTAGCGACTTTTAGAAATTATTAAAAATAGTAAAATTAAGTTTAGTAATAGTAAAATTTGACATTATGAATTTAAGAGTGTATGCGTGTCAGTTCTTATTAATCAATTACTTTATCCCGGTTCTATTCTAGCACTTAGATCAGTATTCATAGTTCGTTCTTATTTCAAGACCATCTTAAGATGCTAATACAAAGCTAGATGTAAATTATAATGCCTTTTGATTTGTTCGTGACATCTTAAGACTGTACCTGAGACAGTCTTGAACATAAGAATCGACTATGAATACCGGTCTTATTTCCTATCAGTTACGCTATATAAAGGGAAGGTACAGAGAGCTAATTTTCATCAGTATTCAAAACAGATCTCATTTTATATACGTAGTATATACAACTACATATATACAACTACTATTAAAAATGTTCAATCAAACCGGCTTTTCCTTTCCGCGAATTACAAAACAAGTTAGTAATTATCACGCGCAGTTGTTTCTCAGCTTCTCGTATTCCGCTACTTACCTTATTGCGAACTCGGTTTAATATTAAATCACACACATACACATATATATATATATATATACACGCGCGCGCGCGGTCTTAACGATCCAATTAATTATTAATGCGCGGCAGCGAGAGAAATAATATTGTTATTACAAACGCTTACACTATAGCGCTTACATCAAACTCTCCAATTAACGTGGATTTTGTAAGGAAATAATTTCTTTTTACGGCCACCGAACCAGGTTTAAACCTCAGGTTTAAATTTATTATTGGTCTTCCGAATTTTAAATAATATTACATATTAATTCTGATTTCGAGTGAAAAAGGCTGAAAACTCACATACATCGTGATGCGTGATGCTTGTTATTACACGTGTCTCGTCCGTGGTAACGGGATAAGGAACCAACCGGCCTACTTACGCACGGACGTTCACGTACATTGAGCCGAGACCGTCCCAAGAATTGCCTTAAGATCCAAGATGTGCATGAGTGATACGTACGTACTCCCGAAGATTTATAATCGAAATTCCGAACAACTTGAGTACAGACTATTCGTGACGTCTGTCTCGCAGCCGCTCCTATCATCGATTGATGAAAAGAAATATTAAATAAATTTTAATAATTTATCTCTTTTTGCGCGATATTTGTACCAATATAATTAAATGGGAACAGAAATATTTGTTATTACTATTAATCGTAGTAATACATTATTTATAATTATTCACTTCAATACAAACTTCAATTAAAAAAAAAATTATATTACAAAATATTAGTTGTTTATCAAGAAATAGGATTATTACGTGAGATGAAAATTTTCTTCGATTTATTAAAGCCAAGTTGATTAATATTTAATATTAATAAGAAAGAAATATGCGAAATAAACAGAGGAAAAAGTAGATCGATTAGTTCGACTCTTTCGATCTAAAATCGTGTTGTAAATTATTTAAAAAGTGTGTTTAGTCGCTTGAAGTACGAATCGCTACTTCAGGATTCGTCCAGCGAACATCTAGACTGGTCGACAGGTACGCAAAGGAATTTCCCGGCAATGTAGCGGCTAACAAGATCGAAGTTACGACGCTCGCTGGATCGTTGAAAACCAATTTTAGCTTGTCGCGAAGCCACATCTAGAAGCAAAAAGGGACAACTGTCGTTTCCCTTCGATACTTTATAATGCGGCCGACATTTCCGCAGGTATCGTATCTGTTGGATCTCTCGATTCTTTTATCGCACATTAGTCGTAAATACCTCGCAAAATTGTTACTTACAAGGTATTCTTAGATAAATTTATGGCTCTACCTCTGCTGTTCGCGCAACTTTTTTATTGTCGGATATTCCACAGATATAATACATACGGGAATCGTATTTTGACGCGTTTGTCATCTATTTAATATTCCGATATTAATATTGCGAGTCTAAATAGATAAATTTTCAATCAGTAAATTCAATTAATAATATTAAGCAACATTGAAGGAGATGTTTCCTTACTTTACGTACAGGATGTCCTAAAATTCGCGACTTAAATACTCTAGCAAGATTGAAGAAACTTGAGTCGGATTGAGAGTTTCTCGAATTTAAAGAGACTTGAAGTTCGAAGAATAAAATAAAAAACATCTCTCAAAGAGACACTCTGTATAACGGCTTTTAGAAATTGAAAGATATTTTTAATTTTATTCTTTGAACTTTAAGTCTCTTGAAATTCAAGAAACTCTCAGGTTTCTTCAATCTTCACACAGATTTGTCCCGATTAACCCCTTTTGATCGCCCTGCCTTTCATACGATAGTATATTCTCTGTCGCGACCTCGCTCCTGTTTCGGACGAAAGTTCGTCGACTTCGACATTGAATTTTGGTGCCCAGCAGGTTTTTTCGTTTCGTAACATCGTCACGTGATTTCATTGCATGGTTCATGATATTAGGCCGCTTGTATATGCGCGCATATACGTGGGCTGACTAAACGCCTTATATACTCCTGGCCTTTCTCGTCTACCCATGCATTCGAATCTCCTATTACGCCTTCGATTTCTCTACATATAGCATAATCGAATGTACCTCGTAATCTTCATTTCTCCACGATATTACGTGCACCGAAAGTACAAAAAGATTCGTCCGACACAGAAATCCGATTAACGCAATAAATATCTTATTATTAATCTTACGTGGTGATATGTTTCAATTATCAGGTCGTATATCATACTGCCTACTCCAACAGTGAAACAAGAGAAAGACATATACATCCTATTAAATTATTATCTCGTAGCATTAATAAACTGGCAACTGGTGTACGTGCCTAATTCTGCGAATTGTTATTCTTATAAGAAACATGATTAAAAGCGCGATTAATTTCTCATAAATTGAATCAGCAGAAAAATTGCATTAAAGCTACATTCAATAATAGAATATAATTATCTTCCTAAAGATTTCGTGAGCTCGTCGGGCACACTAAAATTAAATTCGCAAGGTCGAGATCTTGCTACTTCGCGATCGCTTTATACGAATCTATCAACGAAAGAGATATCGCACGGATTTCTCGGAGTGAGTACGAGTGTGCATAGAACGCTTGAGACCTTCACCGTGAAGATCTTGAACCATAGTCGGCGCACCGAGACAGACCGGTACCAAGATGGCGGCCGTGGCCGAGGAACGGACGAGCCGCAGCCTCGGCGATTGTGTAATGGCGGCCCGAGCCGGGGCCCCACGAGAAAGGTGAACGTCCTGCGAGACTTGTGTCTTCTTCCCCCCCCCCCTTTCGTCTCCTTCTACATAGTCACCTCTTCTCACCTCTCCTCTCTCTTTCCCTGCGGAACCCCTCTTTTTCCTACCTCTTCACTCTTTTTCTCTCGTGGACTCGTCTTTATCCTCGCTTACCACGGGGACGACGAATGCCAACCACGCTAGCGAAGGCTACGAAGCTCGTCGAAGCGAACAAGTGCGCTACCGACTGACGTGGAACCTCATTTCGGCCAAGTGTCATCGCCCTCGCGTAGGTAAACAGCGACCACAGCGTTTTTCCCCGGACCTAATTCGGGACCACGAATGGTATTCCGAAGATAAATGAGATGTCCTTCCTGTATACCTTTTACAGCTACATCTCATACTCTTTTCGCTGTTGTTAGTATTATCACTCTAGAACTTTCTATCCGGGAGAGAAAAAGAAAGAGAAAGAGAGAGAGAAAGAGAGAGATTTGGTTTTAATCTCTTTTGACGTTCAGATTCTTACGAAAGAAATCTACGAGTCATTCAATGGTATCTATAATCTGTATATCGAATGGAGTGCGTGATGTTAGTGCTTTTAAAGTATTCAATGGTTTTTATGCACATATGGCATAAATAGTTTTTACATTTCTACACTTTTACTAATTAATGATGTTTGAATATGTTAATTTTGATACAAGCGTATTTTTGTTACTGCTAAGCGTACATCCAACACTTTGATTATTAACACTAGTTTACAAATTTTAAATAATTTTTTGCAAGAAAAGAAAATCATTTTTGTAAATATATTTTGAGGCCCTGAACTCGAATTTTCCGCCAGAAAAATTCTATCAGGTTGAATTTTTAAGATGATGTTAATTTTTTTCGCGCAGTTAAAATCATAATCCGGGAAAATAAAATTTTTAAAATGAATTGTATAAAGAGCGAAATATCGTTCTTAAAGATTGAAAATTGAGTTACTTTTTTAAAGATTGAAGTATTAAACGCATATAATCTTGTTGCATCATCGGTTCTTACGTCAAGCTATGATTATTTTCATCATCGATATCGACCGATGCGCATGAACCTTATAGTTTGACATCTACACGTGTCTAATCTAAGAGTAAAAAATGATGCATTTCCATAATGATGCATTTTTCTGCAATTATATCTTACATTCATTTGCAATGCAAATGTAGCCTCGCGCTGGCATTATTTCAAATTTGATTAATTGCGCATGAATTTGCATGCGTATCACTCGGTCGTAAACTGCATTTTTATCAATGTCTTTTTGTTGTTCTGTCGATCGAATTGCCTGCGAATAAATTGCACGGCAAAAATTTCTATCTATCGCAAAAAACTATCCAAGATACACATTAAGTCAAGAGAAAATCAAAATGATTTTATTTTGACGTTATGAAAGTCAAAATGATGATTTTTTATTACCAAATTTAATTGTTTATTGATATTAAAAATTAAAATTAAGTAATTTTGATTTTTTTGTTCACTTTTGTGTTTTTTGAGTGACGTTTCTTGTCATGGCGATTAATGAAAAGAGACAGCTCGCTCCATGAAAAGTGGGCTGACGTTGATAGAAAAATTCTTCAGAGGATGAAAAACGCACTACAAAATGGCGCTGGCGCGTTTCGCGGCATGGAATCTGATATTACCTCACCATAGCCGTGGCAGTGACAGTGGCTCTCTCTCTCTCTCTCTCTCTCTCTCTCCCGCTCTCCTCTTTCCTGTGTCCCCTCTGGCCGCCTTCTACTCTTTCTTCTGCCAAGTTCTCTTTTCCCGTCTTATACCTACGACTGTATGTACCTGTCCACGAGGAAACTACAAAGCGTTAATTATAGTAGATGCACGCGGTAGTCGTTTGGAACGAAAATCTTGGAACAAACACGCAAGCTAAGCTGTTTTTCGCAGTGTACTCTCGTAACCGTGGAACGATTATCTTCACGCAATATTTAATCTTTTCCTGATTCTAAAATAACCCAGCTCCTCACTTTCGACGTGTATCCGGAATGAATATATGAATAAAGTAATATAAATATTGATAACTAACTTAAAGATCATTTCGATGAAAAGTTTTTTCAATTATCTTATGTCTATTTTTATACCAATGTAGATTATTCTCTAAAACTTGTAGATTGCATCTCTTATTCCGAAGAGTGAAATCTTACTCTTAAAGATTGAAAATAGATTAGTCACTCTTTTTCAAGATTGGCTCAATTTTTAGAATAAGATTCCACTGTAAAGAATTTACAGGAAATTACCAAATTTGCACCTTCGACATTTCTAATGGGATACCGTTAGCTAGTTCTAGTATTAATTTATTCTTTAGCTATTTTTAACGCGTATAATTAGAGAAAGATAAAAGATTAAACTGAAATTTTAAAGTTAAATCTATATTGGAAGAAATGAAAATTAAGATTAAAGAATCGTATTTATGTGACTCGATCACTTTTTTATCTCTAACAACGGTATTTGTCAAGATCGAACTGTCTTTCAAACATCGTATGAAGAACGACATGGACGTTTTCGGTATGAAAAGAATTCGAACGCTCGTCTCGACTCGGTGACTCACAAGTGTGTCGTGCGTGAACCGCAAGCCCGATGAAATAATCGCCTCATCCATATTTAAAAGCGAGTCTTACTGTGAAAATTGTGTCATATTTCACACGATTACATTGCGTCGCAACGATGTTTGCGTTATTCCTCGCGATCGAGAAACCAGCGGCCTCGCGTGAGTCTATAGTTTGAGACACCGGATCCTGGAATGTAAGTAAAGTCACGACTATCGAGAAATATATTATTATATGATTCCGCTTCAAAGCGATTTTGCGCACGTTATTCATGCATAGAATAAATCGAGCGATGAGAGGCCGAAGAATTTTTATACACGATCGTACTTCCTTCCGGTTGCGGTTCGGTGCAACGCAATCAATCATACGAACGATCGAATTGAACGGAAGAGTTCACGTCACGTCGATCAAATAAATTAGATCAAATAAATTTGCTCACGTTGTTTGTACTTTTTGCATTCAGTGTCGTCGTTGTGTCTCTTTTCAACGCCCGAATATGTATTTATATCTCGTTTCAAGTGCAAATATTTTGGGGGATTTCAAGCAACGCGAACAAGACAAAACTTTACGAGAATGGAATGGAATTTTATAGTTCGCAGCTTCTAACTGTTTGAACAAAACGACTACGCAATTTATTGCAATCCATGTTTATCCATAGAGTCAGTGTAAAATCCTAAGGTAGTTTGAAGATAAACAAAGCAAGCGAGCACGACGTAGAAACGAGATGTTGATGTAATTATCAACTAGCTTACAACAGTCGTGAAATAATGCATAAGTTCATTAATGTAAATTTTCTACGATTTTCTATGAACTTGTTCAATGAGTTCCTTGCCATTTAGCGTATTAATAACGTCAGGAATCATTTTCTCATTGCAATTACAGATGACAAAATTAAATATGCAGAATTTGATTAAAACGCTATAAATTTTTACATGTATTTTTCTCTTTTTATTTTTAATATTAAATGGCTTCAGATAGCTGAACTTATTAGTAAATTAAATTTAACTTAAAATTGAATGTAATTTAACTCATCTTTGAAGTTTAATTCGAACAAATATTTTTCTTTTCGACTACTTGTAACGAAAACTAATTATATTAGACTAACTAATAAGGAGTTCAGTCTTTATACTAGAATGCATACTAAAAGCTATTATATATGAAATCATCAAAGTTAAATGTAAAAGCATATATAGTGAGTGCAAAAAATATTCGTATAAAGAAAATATTTTTTAAAAAAACTTAATTTTTAAGAAGTAAATATTATCCAGCGAGAAATGGGTCATCGAATTGATGTCGAATCGATATAAATATGATAATTTCAACATTAATTTGACGTCGCTTCGATGATCATTTCTTGTGTGTGTTGAATAATTAATATTTTGTTGAATAATTAATAATTAATAATTTATTCATAAAAAATAAAATAGACAATATATGTTTTTTAAAATTATATATACCAAAAAGATGTATTTTTTACTGTACAATTAATTGTACAAAATATATTAGAATGTATTCATTGTATAAAATTGCTAATTAATGTTTATTTTCTATAAATAAGACTTTTTTTTATAACAAACTTCCTTGTACGAATACTTTTTGCTCTCACTCAAATATTTTGAATAATTAAATAATGATAGTCATGTTATTTAATAAAATGTAGATATTATTTAATTTTCAAAGTTGAATATACTGACTTATATTGACTTATTATTGCTACATATAAGTCGAGGAAGCGTATTTAAACGAAACGGGCTATCTGCAGGTCAACTCTTTGCGAAATAATTCCACAAGCGGGCCGGGTCCAAGGTCCCGTGGGACACGGCGAGAATGTTGGGGAGGGAGGGAGGCCGAGTAAGAGAACTCTCGAGGGGAAGAAAAACGGGATCAGAAGGTCACACCGGTGAGTGAGCAAGCGCGCGCAGTTGCTCTCTCGGTGCTCGCCTCGTTAAGGATCGCTGGGTGGGGCCCCTCGTACCCCGGCAGTCCCAGCACTCGCCAGTCGGTACTTGTTCGCTTGTTCCTCCATACGGAGGCGGCCCTTTTCTTGGGCCCCCCTCCCCTCCCCTTCACTCTTCGGACCCCGGAGCCCGCAGGCCGCAGCACGCGGATCCCGCGGGCGCGAGCGGTGCGTTTCTCCTCGGCGCGGTAGGTGGGTGTGTAGGACATAGCGGACTCCCGCAGTCAAGGACACGTTCCGCTTGCCCACACAATCGCGTCTCGCATTCACCGTCGCGTTCCGTCCCGTCCCGTCCCGTCCCAACCCGTCCCGGCACGTCGCGTCGTATCGCTCTGCTGCACCGGCTGGATGTGCGTGCGTATGCATGCGTGCGTACTTGAACGAGCGTCGATCTGCCCGTTTGTATTATTCGCGCGCGCGATCGTGCCGGACACATCGGTGTCCGTTTTAATGTTTATTCAAACGGAAGGATTAAAAGACGTCGATGTGCGACAGTTTAAATTTAATTCGCTCTCCATCGGGTTTATTTTTAATATGATGTATATAAAATGTAGAGAATATTATATTTATATATATACATATATATTATATATAAAACTAGAATATTGTATATACAATATATTAATATACAATATGTTAATATACAATACAGATACGCAAATGACATGTAATAAATGCTTTATAGTAATTATTTGTTGAATCTCATTTATTTTGTTTTAAATGATATGAAGATATCAACTAAATATGATATACTACAGACTAATGAAAGATTAATATAAAATGAAATGATATGAAAACAAATATTAGGTGTTGGAATTAATTCGTAGCGTTTTTTAATGAAAGAATGTTATTTATTTCACATGAGCATTAAAAAATACATTAATGAAAGTACTTCCCATCACTTGTAAAACGCTACGAATTAATTCCAACACCTAATATAATCAATAATTGTTAAAGCGATTTCTTCATTAAATAGATTATTTAAATAGATTAGTTAAAATGTATGATATATATATCTATAAATATTTCTTGTGCTACTATTTATGATCCTCCCTACTCCTTGACAAATTTTTGGATTTACCATAATCGTGATGTATTGACCGTTTATCAATTACTTGTATAGTAGTGAGAGCAAAAAGTATTCGTACAAGGAAATTTGTTATAAAAAAATTCTTATTTGTAAAAAATAAACATTAATTAGCAATTTTATACAATGAATACATTTTGTTCTAATATAAACAAACGAATTTTGCACGTATTTCTGATTTTAGAAGCTAAATTTCTCGTCTGTACGAATACTTTTTGAGCATTCAAACAATACAATTTTAAATTTTTTCAGTTGATATATTTTGTGTAATTAATACGTATCTTTTTGGTATATATAATTTTAAGAAACACAGTCTATTTTATGTGAATAAATTGTTAATTATCGAATAAGAAATGATCGTCAATTAAATGTCGAATCGACGTCAAATTGATGTTGAAATCATCGTATTTATATCGATTCGATGACTTATTTCTCGCTGGATAATTTACTTTTTAAAGATAAAGTTTTTTAAAAAAATATTTTCTCTGTACGAATACTTTTTGCACTCACGGTATAATAATTTCGTGGAATGTATTCGAAATGTATTGCACGGCAATTCTGAAGTTCGCCGTATATTTTTGTATGATCACAATCGTTCGTGACGCGTGTAACGCTATTGTGACGTCACACGCGGTCACCTCTGTTATCATTCGCGCGATGAGACTCGAGCCGGCGGAACGTATATTGTTATTACTCTTTTTAGCACGATCGCGATGGGCATTGGAAAATTCTGAATGCGTTTTATCTTATGATTACAATTAACAAAACATCAATTCGCAGCGCGATTCCAATAATGAGGCTTGCGTAACGAAAGGATGATGGTTTATCCGGTTTATCGCGTGATTTAATGTTCGTTAAAATGGAAAGGATATAAATCATTATCTTATGACATCTATCTAAATAGTAATTATTTCATCGATATAACATTTGGATCTGAGAATCTCGCGAGGTTCTTTATATTTTCTCGCTGATGTATCTTACTCTTCGTTTTCAGAGTAAGATGATCTGTAACAATAATTCAGTGGAACGATTCAAGCAAGACGTATCTTTTGATCGTTTACTGAACGCCGCAGATACGGAATGGATGCTTGCGAGCAGGTGCTGTTTTGATGTGATTTTTAATTAGTTTAGTAAGTATAATCGCTATTAATTTCTCTGTGTTTCTGTATTTGTTTGATGCATACGTAGCTTTATATTCGTCAAAACGCGAGATTTATGGAATTCATAACACTAATATACTACATTGCGTTCCGCGGATATCTGATTTTCAGTCGTAGATATATTTCATTTCACATTCGTGTTATAATTTAAATATAATACGTAATTATTCTATCACGCAATGTGCGAATTCATTGTTTATCTATATGCAATAACATGTGCTATATGAGAAATTTTATTTGTTATTACATGAGAGGTGAAATAGGCCGATATTCATAGTCAGATCTTATATTTAAGACAATCTTAAGACGTCATTTCACCGAACCATTTCACCAAAATGAAAAGAGGGCTGTATTAACGTCTTAAGACGTTACTTAAGACAGTCTTAAAATAAGAACGGATTATGAATATCGCCCATAGACTGCGTTCGGGAAAACGTTTTATTAGCCGCGATATATCGACCGATTTATTTGTGTCATTCTATCTTTATCGCTCATAAACCTAAAACAAGGATAGAATGACACAAATAACATTAATAACGTTTTTCCGAACGGATCCATGAAAGTGCGACAAAATGCAACGAGTGATATTGCTGCGGTGACGACGCATGAAGTTAGCCGCGCAATTTTCGGATCCTTCCCCCTCCCCCCTCGTAGCGTTCGAGATTCCGCCATTACGCTATTATATCATTACGTGAGTGCGTAAGAGTTGTGACTTGTGAGTGTGATGTACGACAAAAATCGTAGTTTTGTTTGTAATTATGTACATTTCTCGTGCCGTGTTCTTCCTCCGTAGTGCAACGAAATGCGCGAAATATGATATGATCACGTATACGCAATCAATGTCGGCAGCAGTGATCGGTGGATGTTTTCCATTTGATACAAATCGTTCTATGTATCTTTCAAACTTTGTTACTCACTGGAATATCAAGAAATGACGAATTTGACTAATGTTTGTGTTGACTTGTATCGCTAAATGAAAAGCATCCAGTGATGCCAGGATTGCCAGATTGCAGACGCAACAATTTAATAGTACATTTGCAACAAATAGATGGAATATGATGGCAATACGCATCAAGACGCCTCGTCATGTGCGATTTTGTCGTTTTGATGTGTACATGACACGCATACATGCAATAAATGTATTCTTTCCACACACGCTGTAAACGTGCTACAGTGGTCTGCAATCTGGCGTCGGTTGGGAGTGCCATGTCGAAGAGTCGGATGATTGTCGTTTAACTAACCATTAACATGCTCACCTAACCTCATTTTCACAATAGTATTGTGTGAGAACAATGTAGAGCTAAGAGGAGGAAGAGGCATCAGGCGACGACGAAGCGACTGTGAGGTGAATAATTGCTTATTTATTATATCTTACCTGCAAAATTAATCTTATCACTGTCCAATTCATGTCAATTGCTTTTCATTTATATTAAAACTCAGATAATTCTCATTTTTCTGATGTCATAACTCACTTGAATGTACGTACCTTTTTATTCTGACAAAAGAGATTTAACTATAGTTTTTATCTACAATCTATACAAGTTCAAGATCGTGTGTGTACAGAATCTTGTCAAACTTATATTAAAAATGAGGTTAAATCTATGTTGTTATTACTTTGTCACAAGATAAGTATATAATGACAGTATCTGAGTATAAAATAATCACACAACTTTAGATAGTATCATTTGTATGAAAATGGAAAGCAACTATTAATCCATATATTGTATCTCCTAGTGAAAATTTTTCTCAAGAGTTTTCATATAAATTTAGACACTTTTAAAAAATACTGAGAGTTTACGTTTTTTTCATAAATATTTCAAAAAAATATTTTTAACTTTTCTAGATTTTATAAGATTTTATTAGAAATTCTAGAATGAAAATTCTTAGAATATTTTAAAATTCATATACATGAAGGATTCTAGAGAAGATATGTAGACTTTCTGGTATTTTTAAGAAGAATTCTAATATATATTAAAAAAATCTGAAAAATTTGCTGAAAGGATCTAAAATCAATCAGAAATTTTGAAAAATTCTGAGAATTTTCGTTAGGGTTATTTTGAACCCCATGCGATGTAAAGCATATGAAATGTTTAATATAATTATATTCATATTTTTCATAAATATTTATATGTGTAAATCTAAAATA
>NW_011627335.1:135059-162200 GCF_000204515.1 Acromyrmex echinatior | reverse complement strand
AATTATAATAAAAATTTATCTATAAATTATTATATAATATTATGTAACTATTAATTTATTATGCGTACAAGAGTACATATGAAATTTTTAAAATAGAGTTCATTAACATGCATTATTAACGGGTTTAGTTATTTATAGACATCTTATTGTCACAAGATCTTATTGTGACAAGATATTAATTATACAAAATACAGAACAAAAGGGATATATTAGGTGTTGGAATTAATTCGTAGCGTTTTTAATGAAAGAATGTTATTTATTTCACATGAGCCTTAAAAAATACATTAATGATATATATATATATATATATATACACATACGAACTCGTACACATATAAAAGCATAAGCAGACATTCATAATGATATTTAAATTGTTCTGTCAAATATATTATAATTGATTATATTTTCGAGTTAAATTAATATTCACATAAATAATAATAAGAAAAGAATGTAATGATATTTTTAGAATATAAATCTTATATTTTATTTCCCTCTTTCATAATACTTAAATGAATTTCTATAAGATATTCATATCGAAGTTTATCTCGACGGAATATAATTTATGATTTTATTCTAATTTTTTCTACTATCCATTAATATTTATTGATGCAATAAAAGAATATAAGAACCGTGAGATCAATAAAAATACTTTGTCGTGAAGTAAGAGAATTTTTTATTAATTTATTTCAAAGTTAATTAGTTACATGCCGAATATATTATGAAAATTACTTGAGATATTGAAATAATATTCCTAAAATAAAAGTTCTGAATACAAATTATTCGGATAACATTAATAGTATAATAAAAAAGATATTTATTTGACATGAAAATGCATGTACATCAAGAACATGAAAGATTCATGGGATAACAATAATAATCATGTAAGATACGTATTTAAATCTCACATTATGACTCATTTAGATGTTACAATGAACAATTGTCTCGAAAAAAATTAAGAAAATTATTAGAAAATTGTTTATTTTTTTCAAATTAATGTGTGAATTTACAGTTTATTAGATTAATGTTTATCTAAATAGCGATAAAAGAAAAAAAATTAATTAAACTATTTTCTAAATATTTAACTTTTATTTAATTCTATTTCTTTCACAATCTTTCAAAGGAAATATGAATTTCTGTGAGTTTAGTATAATTCAAAAAAGAATTTTTTAAATGAATCTTTGTACGCTTATGTATACAGAAACATGTCAGAGATAAGTTTATTTTCGCAAAGATGTATCGTATGTCTCTTCTATTATCATAATGCGAATAGAATTACCATGCTTGCATATGGCGTATTATACAAAGTCGCGAGCAAATATGCCGATTGCCTTCAGGGACACGTTTACCCTCTATCCTGTTAGCAGCGGGAGGAATGTCGGTGCGAGATGCTCTTCGTTGGCAGGATTCTCACGATGCCGCACCGCCGCCTCGAAGATCCCGATCATTCTCGGTTCCATTAAAACGAGTCGGCGGCGAGCGACAAAAGAACTCGTGGTCGTCCGTTGCGCGAAATACCATGCAATTTCGTGGCGAGTCACTTGCGATTCTTTTTCCCTCTCGTGTTCTTAGGTGAATATTATCTTTTGGCCGAAGGTACAGAGCGACGATAAGCAGTTTTCCGTGGAAATTGCGTTCTTACTCCCTAATCACGCGTCGTCATACTCTGTGATGATACAAATTTAGGTTGTACATGCATATAATTGTTTGCTAATCGTTCACTAAATACTCTATAACAGAATCTAGCCATCAGCAATTTTGTCAAGAAGAGTGAGAAATAAGGGTATACATATACTTATACTGTTTCTTTTTATATAGTTGTTTCATTTCTAACATACTGTGAAGTTGATGATAAAAATGACAGGCCAATCAAAAATTTATTATATCATATGATTAAATTCTGTTATATAGGAAAGATTTTCCTGAAGTATCTAAATATGTATTTAGCTAAATACAAATTTGAAAATAATTTTCTTGAAATATCAAAATAATTATATAGGACGCTCGAGCATGGTGATTGATGATGCTGCAAAAAGTTTTGGCATTCTAGCAATCAACTTGAGATTTTAATTCTGTAGAATTATTTTGATGATGTAACAAAATTATTTTCAGATCAATATCTAGTTACATTTTTAGATATTTCAGCAAAATCATTCTTTCTGTGAACATAAGATCAATTATGAATGCTTTCTATTTTGTAAGTCGACAGTTACAAACGTCGTTTTGTCTTTCTTGATATGAGTAACAAGGATAAAACGATATTTGTGTCGATTTATGTCACTAAAATAAAAGCACCCTATATTTCAACCATGTATTTAATCGAAAAGGCGGTAATAGTAGGCGATAATTACTTCGTATAAAGTCACTGTTATGACTGCATCTTATCTTTAATACTTATTCAAAATGGCAGTAATGACACTAATTATGCATACTCTTTGAATGAGATCATTAACCTACTGACAAAACAGCATTATATCGAAGCTTTATGTCGAAGTATAAATTACTGATTGGAAACACAAGTAATTCAATTATATGTCTGCGATACATCATAAATATAATATAATTTTATGTCGATGTGTATTAATTAACGATTGGAAACACAAGTAAGTTAATTTAATTATGCATCCTCGATACATCATTTAAATATAATTATCATGGAATATAAATTAAAAATCTATGAATATAAATTGAATATAAAAACATTTTGATGGCAACATTTAAAATAATAACTTGCGACATCGCTTCATGTTCTTATTTTTGTTATACGATCAAGGGGGACGATATTTGGCAGTTTATTGTCGTGATTTATGAGAAAAGAATCGACAGACAAAAGCTATAAAGAATATATTATTCCTTACATTCTTAACACAGATAACTCCAGGATACATCGATATTTTATCGATAGCACAATAATATAGCGAAATTATCTGGGAATGGCATTAGCGTAGCATTGTCGTAACGAAATATCCGAGTAGCATTATCGACGTAACATTGTAGAAATAATAAATCGTCGGGGAATAGGCAAGAATAATCATGGACTAAGTGGAAAATGGCGTCACGAAGGAGTTATACACGGAGCTGGAGAAGGAACGGGCGAGAAGAGGAGGAGGAGGAGGAGGAAGACGAGAAGCAACCAGCGGAGGAATAGGACTGAAGGAGAAGAAAGAGAGGGGGCAGAGGAAGTGAAGCGAATTAGCGAAGGTATACGACCGAAAAGGAGGCCACGATCGTTCGAGTAAACAAGTGTCTTGGCCGCGGCTCGAGAGACCAGTTCCACCTTCCTTCTTCTCCTCCTCCTCCTCCTCCTCCTCCTCCTTCTCGTCTTTCTTCTCCTCGTCTTTTCTCCAAGTCCTGTCGCCGTGGCCTTTAACGCGTATGCGAGAGGTAATCGGCTCCAGAATTACAAACGTTACCATTCCGGATACCGCGATGGCCGTTGATCGCGACGCGGAATTGTCGCGACATGGAATGGATATGCGAGGCAAAGTCGGAGGCTACTTCTTGTCAAAGAAGCCACTTCGAGACACGAAGCAGCAAATTCGGTGCTCCTCGAGATCACGAAAAAGCCGGTGTGACAAAGCTTTTATTGTCTGGACGCGAAAAATTGTATAATAAATCAGGCTTGCCACAAAAGTGGAAATCAAGGAATTGTTTGGGAATTTTGCAAAATTTTGGAAAATAAAAATCCTTAACTTTAAAGAAATTTAATGTGTATCGCACAATTTTGAAATACTACTTAATAATCAAACTTAATAGTTAAATATGAGAGTCAGCAACATTAATAATAATTTACGTCGTTATATTAAATTGACTTCTAAATAAAATATTTAATGGTTTCCAAAGGACGAAAATACAAAAAAATTTCGAAATATTCAAAAGATATTTCAAAATATTATTAAAAGTTAGTGAAAATCAAAACAAAATTTTGTCTGGAAATCAGGAAAAAGTTATGGAATTTTTAGATGACTTGTAACAACTAAATTTCTTTTATTCTCGCTACACTACGCTTGCTCGAACGAAAGAAAAAAGATTCGCGCTAGGGCATAGTATATTTGTTAAAAAGATTTTTTCAACCGAGATTTGAATTTTATAAAATACAATGACTCAACGCGCTGATAGTATGACAACCGCGAATACAAAAATCGCAATGTGATTCATCTAACAGCTGCTATGAATTCAAGATTGAAGCGGTAAATCAAAACATCGAGTGGTTATTTATGCAATATTGCATCACAGAGCGATAGTAAGAAACAGCTTGCTGTGATTTACGATATTTATAAAATTATTCGCGGCTTCCTTTAATGTATATAATAAATGGACTTTTTCAATAGATAATACTCAATCTTTTCTTTCGGTCCAGTAACATATGAGAGAATATATATTTAACGGTTAGTTAATAATCGACCCGCTCTTAACCCCCGTTACATGTTACAATCCAGGATTGAGTCCTGCCGAGGTCATGCAGGGAGGATTATAGAATTGAATCATTATCCGACTAATGAAAGTTTTCATTCGCAGTAACCTCGGCGTGAAAAACAGATGATAAAACGAAAAGTCCGAGCTGTACGCGGTTCAGTGCGGTTACATTTCGCTTCTTGATCCTTTGTGGCAAACATGATATCTCTTTGTCTCTTTTTCTCTTTTTCTCCCTCCCTCTCTTGTTATAGATTAATTTTGCGCATATTATTAAGTATTCTGTTTTCCAATTTTATTTTTTTCTATTTTTTTATTTTATTTTCTTTATCTTTATTTTTTTTAATTTTATTGTATGTATTTGCTTTCAATTATTCTTATTTTATTGCTCAATAAGGTGTTGCTTTTAGCGCTCGAGAGAGAATCCGATTTTAGAGCGTTTAATAACTAACGATCTCTCTCTCTCTCTCTCTCTCTCTCTCTCTCTCAAGATCAAGGCTTCGTGGTATTAGCGTGATTACCGCATAAGAAAACAATCTGGGTTAGTGCGGAGTATGTGACATGTCACGCGCGCGAAAACGATGTGTATGTGATGCGTGTGTGTGTGTGTATGTGTGTATGGTTGTGCATGTGGTTTCGCGGTAGATATATGCATATGTGTGTGTATGTGTGCATAACATACGGCCATCCGAATGCCGATACCGCTCGATCAGATCGAACGGCCAGCCGATCGAGTCTCGGCCATGTGAGTCAGTAAGACGTTTGCTCCGCATGCCACACCCGCAATGCATTGTGTGGATTCCGTTTGTCGTGCCACACAGTGCAACGAGCGACGTGTTCTTTAAGATTCCAATGCCAATTTTTCCTGCAAGGTGAAAGGTCACCTTGCGATAAAATGCTTCTTGATGGTTATTCATTTTTAAAGATTTGTCTTGAATTTTTGACTGAAAGATATTTTTTTCGCGAAATCAATTTTAGCTTCGCTTTTGCGCTCATTCATATAATTCTTCTCAATGGTAGTAAATTATAATAATAATAATAATAAATTCATGCCATTACAAATAAAGTAACGAGAATATAAATAAATGGAAAAAGTTTATTATTTTTTAAATTTTAATGAGATAGTAAATTATAATAATAATCATAATAAATTCATGCCATTACAAATAAAGTAACGAGAATATAAATAAATGGAAAGAGTTTATTTTTTTTTTAATTTTAGTTACTGTTTTTTCATAAAAATTATATCGAAATTTAGAAGAAATTCGAAGAAATTAAGTAAGTAAGAACCATAAATTATACGAAAACGAATAATATGTAATAAATATTTTCTTATCTACTTAAAAATCCTTTAGCAAAAAATAAAGGAATTTATTATAAACTCGATATTAATATCGAGTATCAGTTTCATATCTCGCATATTATCAGGAATAAAATGTTTTATGGCGGAAAAATCTTAGTTTGCTCGTAGCTACTAGACATTAACTAATTTTATATCTACATATATTACAAGAGGTTCAATAATAAAATACCGGCTTTGAGCTTAAGCGCGAAATTATCGCTCGGTGTATTAAAACCACATAATATAGGCTGGCACGACAGGATTTTAGTCGTCTACGTCAATGATAAAACAAGCAGGTGATATTTATCTCGGCAGTCAGTCTAATGATCTAATTAATTGACTTGATACTCGAGACACTACCGACTACCGTGAGAATTTCCCATCGTGCGCATTACTTTCAAGATCAATGCAAACATTTTCTAGAATTATCGTTCTTATTCAACCTGGCATTTCTTTCTTCGGTAAGATATCGTAATGAAATATACACGGCAAGAATGATTCTGCTGAAATGTTTAAAAATTTAGCTAGATATACATCTCGAAATAATTTTGTTGAACTGTCAAAAATATATGTATTAAAATCTATTACATTTTTTGTTCAGTATGTAATTAAGTTTTTAGATACTTCAGCACAAATGTTCTTCCCGTGTAAATATAGAATTCCATCCACCCTATAATCGACATTATTCAAACGGCGTCAACAATGAGATTTTAAGACGTAAAATTTAAGTTTTAAGCCTCAAACTAGAAGAAATTGACCAATAATAGTCGAATGTCAGGAGAATAATCGTCTGTGATTGGATAATTTCTTACGGCTTAAGGTTTAAAGTTTAAGTTTTACGTCTTAAAATCTTGCAGATGTCTCGTTTTATATAAATGTATAAATTCTGACGATATTGGAACCTCACGGGAATCTAATCGCGAGTTCGTACACGCACGTGTGCGTGCAATTTCACGTGTCGCGTACATATATACAGCCGAGAACGGTCAAGGCCACGATATACGTCGACGTTCACCGCATAGAATCGCGAGAAAGCAGTTCCTCGATATTTTCCGATCGCCTCGGTCTCTAGACTTGACCTTCGCTTCATCGTGTTTGCCGTTGAAGAAACCACCGGTGCTGCGACGAACGAACACGCACCCCGCGAGAAGTGAAGGGCCGATTATATATACGCATAGCAAATTTGTTCGCCATTAATTGACGAATAAATCAATCGCTGATAATAAACTGATAAATAGGATCATTATTTCCATCGATATTAGTTCTGACGTTAATTGCGATTTATGTCGGTAAGATTTCAATGTTAATACTAGCCTTACTCCCGTTTCTGATCTGCGTTACTCAGTCGTGAATGCAACCAACGTTACCGCGATTTCTTGCTGAGAAATTGTCTTCCTGATTTCTTATCTTTCTCGCACAATCTTGCAAAATTGTCCCGCGAACTCGCCCGTCGACGAGAGCCGGGTCACGCTAAATTACGGTAAATGTGCACGTTTAAATAACGCACGTAGATTGTCGTTTGTCTCGCTATTGTCGTTTTTAATTACTGTCGTCGCGTCTTTTGGTCTAAGTGTATGAGCTCTACCCACGTATTCGTGCGACGAAAACTGAAATTAAAGTTACCAAAGGAAGATTTCTTCCCCAGTGTGAACCACGTGAGAATATGCGTGCGGACGAAAAATGGTAGAGAGCCGGCGCTGTCGTGACTATACGCTGGCTTTATCCTACCTTGCCGAGTTACGCGAGCAGAGCAACAACCGATGGCAGAACTAGAATTACGTTCTAGGCAACGATGAACTTGGCCCAAGAAACGGGAATGAAATTACTGCTATTGCGCGCTCCCGCGCTTTTTGCCGGACGACGCACTGCTCGACGGCTGTTTTATAACGTTTCTTACATTACAATAGACCATTCAGTCAACCGGGAACTTTATATCTAACAGTGGCATAATGTATTCAATAAGACATGTAATGCTGATCTTTCAGCGATATATTGTATTATAGTATTTTATATTGTATACATAAAACATCTATAAAACATCTTGTTTTAAAGATTATTCAATTAAATTATTAAATAATATTAAATCTTGCGCATTTTTAGTTTTAATTAGTAGTTCTGATTAAGAAACATTTTTTTTTATATAATTATTATATGGGTGTATTTAAAAAGATACATATATTCTATATTAAGAATATAAATGCGTAATGTAATATTATTTAAAAATTGTACTGAATCTTCACAAATTATTTTGTCAATCATTGCCGAAATTTTTATGCATTTTCTGTTTCCTTCTTTTAAATGTTTTCTTTTAAATTGTCATTTGTTAGATATAAAAAACTAACAGATTCTCAGATTAATTTCTAACGAGAAAAAAATTCGCATTCTGGAAAACAATCTTTTCACAATTACACTTTTGGAGAAAATGACCATTCTTTATGTTTGACAAAAATTGCGTAATTGCGTGACCTATATTTTTCTTGTAAAATTATATTTTATTCAGCATAAAAAATATGCAATATAGTTAAAGCGTTTATTTTAAGTCTTTATTCTTTCATCACGAGTGTAATTGTGATTTATTTTCTGCAATACGATTACTTCTTTTTTCCTTGACACATCTAGACTTTAAAAGCTAGAAATATAAAGTTTAGATAGCTAATTTTGTTATGCTAAGTCACTACCTGATTCTTTTTTACGACTTTGTTCTGCATTCATTATCGTTATAATGTGACCGACCGAAATACGAATTTCGACGAAAATATAAATAACATCTTAACTTTAGCTAAACATAATAATACTCGAATAATATTCGAATTACATAGAAAATATTATATTCTATGCAATATATTTTTTATATTTATAATTGTTGATCTGTTACAATATTAATTATTATAATTGTATCAATTACAAATGTGTCAAGCATTAATATAATTAATGAATTGCGAAATCGAATCATGCAGAGTATTTGCGTTTTGTCTCTTTAAAATCACAGTTACTATTAAAAATAGTTGATAAAAGGCCTTTTAATAAAATGTCGTTAAGCATACGATTGACTGAAGATTCTAAAAAGAACCTCTTGAAATCTCAGTTTTCATGGCTTGTCGTAAAAGTCATATTTGAATTATATGACAGCATTTTTTCGTCCGTGCTTATGATATATGACATCTTTTGTTTACGATTTCAAGCTGGATATTGCAAAAACAGTAAAACTTTGCTACAGTCTAAGAAAATTCGAAGGGTCGTATAATACAGCAAATTAAGTCTAGATTAGCCGAGATTGTGGCTAATAACTTTCTTCGAAAGCTACTGGCTCGTTGAAGAAACCTCGAGGTAGCCGCTGTTGCGGCTGCTGCTGGAGGGAACCTGGCAGGGTACCGGCGAGGCCAAGCGAGGCGAGGCGAGGTGAGGCGAGGTGAGGTGAGGCGAGGTGAGGTGAGGCGAGGCGAGGCGAAGCGAAGCGAAGGAAGCGAACGAAGCGGCGCTGGATACAAGAGCGTTGTTAGGTCATTGACTGCCGGTGGCCGCCGATCTGCGAGTATCCAAGGACAGCCGCTCCGACGCTCACGACGTCTCTTTCTCCTCTCCTCTCTGTCTCCCTGCATCTTCTTCTCTTTCTCCCGCCTCCTGTCCTCTCCTCTTCTTCTCCTCTTCTTCTCCTCCACCATCTCCTCTTCACGATCCTCACTCCCTTTGCCACTTTTAAAAGTCCGCCGTCTCGGCTATCTGTCTTAACAGCGAATCGAAAGGATATCCTTTATTCACTGTACCGGCGAATCGCCAATTAATTCGTTTATTATCCATCTTTGTTAGAATACGCCGTTTGGCGATGCAACGCCTGGCGATCGTTAGCCGCTTATTATATTTGCAAATCGGGAAGTAACTATAACGCGATCGTTTTTTGTAGAGATTTTGTTGCGATAACGTTGACATGTTGTACGTACTTAACTCTTGCATGGTGTCGCGCATTTGTCACGCTGGTTTCTTCATCCTTGGATTAAGCGAGACGCGGGCAAGCGCGATGATTTTACGTTTTCCTATGTTTCGAAGTAATCGGATTATTGCAGAAAATATTGCTATAAATTACGTTGATGTTTTTCTCACATAGCAAACTTAAAAATTATATACTTTCCTTACGTTACGGAACTTATTGTATTATACATAAAAAAAGAAAAATTATGTAGGTAGATGTATGCTACATTCTATTCCATGATCCAGGTCATGGGAAAAGGATCGCAATGGAAGGTTTGTAGGATTTCGTGGTTGCCTCCTTTCGTGCGACACGCATTTCCGTTTCGCGCATTATCGATGCGGTCTAATCCGGTAGAATACAAAATGCATGCTGAGATTCACCAAACAGCGCTCTACATTAAATCCGAACGAGATCGAATGCAATGCAATTTCAATTCTTTACCACGAAAATAGACCTCGTTAAGTGCCTGGCTTGTTACTGAGTTTTTTTAACTTTTCCCATTACTATTTCGATGAAATATTTTCTTTTTATAGAATGAACTTGTATTTGTTTTTTTAGGATTGTATGTATCATTCCGATCTTTTCATGCGTGTGTAATGTTGACGTCTCTTTTTGCACTGCAAGTTTCAGTGCAAGTTCTATTTGCATTCGCTATTTTGGCATTGTAGCCAAAAGCGAAAATCTATTTATCTTTTTTTTTTGTTCTTTAGAAGAAAAGTGTCGCGCCAGATTTGCGAAATTAGTACGTCGTATTTTCAATTTTGGTTTGTTAATATAAAAAATGTGAAACTCTTTTTTATTTTTATAAGGAACAAAGTGCAGAAAGATGAGTGCCAATTTCATACTCCTTTCTTTATATTATGGCTTATCGATAATGTTCATTTACGAGCACATTAACGTTTAAGTATCGCTGCAGATTTTTTTCACAGCATGTCAAATTTCTGTTTATAAAACAACTCTCTTGAATAGGATAAATCGAGTTCACACCAATTCGTACAATTTCGCGAAAAGGAAAAATTCTCTCGCCGTGTGAAACTCTTTTCATGCCGGAAATCGGATGAAAAGGGCCACGCTGGATAGGGGTATCTTCGATGTTGAAAAACCATTGGATCGGTTCGTGAATATTGAATGGGTTCATTTTCTGAACCATGAGTTTAAGTTTTCTATAGGGTCGATCCTTAGGCAAAAGAATTAGATCAATATCGTGAGAACGAAATGTTCGTAACAACTGTAGAGGATAGACATGGAGATCTGGTTATAGGTCACGGATAATCTTTTTATTTTGACACCATGCGCATTCTCTACAAAACATCAAAATACATTCTAGTATGTAGCTAATAATTATGTATACATAGTTGAATTATTTAGTCATCTCATAAATACCGTGGAATTTACTGGCTCTGAAAAATATACGATGATATCAGACTTTTTTTGAATGTATTATCATATAAAAGTTAAGGACTCAACCGTGTAAAAAAAATACTAATAATAAATCTTAATTAAAAGTTGCCATGAAAAGGATAATTTTGTTGAAGTATCTAAAAATATAGCTAGATATAAATCTGAAAATAATTTTTGTTAGATTATCAAAATAATTATATAGGACGCTCATCAAATTAATTGCTAAAAATAAAATAATAATTGCTGGAAAATAATGTCGAAACTTTTTGCAACATTGCTCAACTTGCTTGAGAATTCTATGTAATTATTTTGATAATTTTTTTAAGGCAACAAAATTATTTTCAAATCTATATCTCTGTAACTAAATTTTTAGGTACAACAAAATTATATTTTTCGTGCATTAATTTTGATACGACTCTAATTGATTGCACTATTGATAATCAAAAAATAATCAGATTGCTCCTCGTCCTGATGAAGTGGACTGCAAGGTTCACGAAACATTGGCATTCCGAGAATGGATCTGGACAGAAAAACGGCATAATCTTTATATAGAAAGCACCCGTGGAAGCCTCAAGAATATTATAAAAAAATAAATTATTATACGTAACGATGTTTTGTTCTATTGTGTATAAAAACGAAATAAGTCACTTTTTTTCATATTCCGAAAAGAATCATGCAAAAAAATAGTTCTTTTTGAGACATCCGACTTTCTTTTTATCTTTCCGTGTGCCGATGGTTATTCGCTTTATAAAAACTCTTTGACACTTTTTCATCCATTGAACTCAAAATTTTTGAGAATTATATGTTTTTTTTTTCTTGATAAAAAAACATATCAGTAAAAAATAAAATTTTTCTTATTGCTTTAACATACTCTCGGCAAGATAAATTAGTGATTCTGGAAAATTGCGTCACGGCCGGCATCGGATACAAGCTACCTTCCTTCTAACGGGATTTACTTTCGTCATTCGGAATTCCGTGGTCATCCGCGAATACGTCGCATGTATTTTTAGAAACGCGAGCATGATGTCCTCTCTGCTGTGGAGATCATGTATTTTTTCTATCGTTTCACGAATACTCGCGAATTTCGCTTCTAATTAGCAGTAGCTTCGTTCAAATCAACCATACATTCCATGCCTGTTCGAATAGAAAAATTAAGATCGATATATTTTCACATTTCTATGTTACAAAATGTTTAGAAAATTATCTCTAAATTTCTTGGAGTGAAATGTCACTCCAAAAGAGTTAAAATATTGCCAATATTGAGAAAGAATGAAAAATTTACTCTTGAATAAGGATGTAAATTTTTAACTCTTTTTCTTTTAATGAGATATCACTGAGAAAGAAATTTAAAGAATATAGATATGTAACATAAATATGAAGATGTTTATTATATTTTGCATTTATTAACGATTACATATTTCTAATATATTTATACTTTAACACACACACACACACACACACAATAAAATATAAAAAATATCTTTTTTCACGTATGATAATATATTACATTTACATTAAATTATCGCTCATTTGTAATGTGATCAAGTATTTTTGGATCTAAAGTGGGAAACTTTATTAAATGAGGAGGGATATATGGATGTGAAGGTAAATACAATAAGAGTAATTTAGTTTTTAAATATAATTATATTTTTTATATTTATTACGAAATTATTTGCTTTAATAAGCAAGGCGAGAATCGTTAAGAAATAAAATGCCTGAAAATTAAAATCAGAATTAATTTTTGTTATTAATATTGTTTTTAAAATACAAACTCTAAAGTTGAGTTTTTACACTTTGTTTATTGCACAGAAAATTTAACGCTGCAATACTTTCTGGAAGCGATAATACATATTCCATGATTTTACAATTTATAAAATCTTTTTTGTGAAACATAAAAAAGAAAGCACTTTTATTCCTCTCGATAATCAGTTATTATACCAAAATTTATTTTAAAATTAATACTGTAAAATTTTAATGGTTTAAAATATTAAAACTTATTTTATGGAAAACTTTTTTTCTTGAATTGTATCGTTGTAGCAAATGAGCGATATGTATAACAAAGTCGCGCGCATGTATAAATCATCTTTATTAAAAGAGATAATATAAAGAATTAACGAAAGATGCCCGCAATGTTTACATTACGGAAAGTATGTACAGGGCGGAAGACACTAAAGGGGTGAGCGCGAAACGTACTTCCTTTTCCTTTTCTAGTTCCGTCGAAAGTTTTCCCACAAGCTGCGCCGACGGGATATGGAACAGAAATATCGAATGTACGGTAAGGTGCTACTCAGCGCACTACAGGATACGTTTGGGGATGTATCGACCCACCTGTCCGTTTCTCCCACGCTTCTGAGGGATGATGGACCGATGGGTGGATGGATGGCCTCTAATATGGGCGCATAAGAATCTATAGAGGGATAGCGAAAAATAGATCCGCTGTCCTCGCCCGGCTTTTTCCACCTGCGAGCTTCCCTTTCTCTTTCATCGGTTTAGGACAAAGAAAAATAGCGTCGCGAAGAGAGGAAACCATTTCACCGTACTCGCGAGACCGGAATTGATTGAATTTCGATCAGTCCCCTTCTTACTCCGGCATCTCTCTTTGTTGAGCAAACATTTACCAATACATATACAGGAAGTAATCATTCATTAACGTATTTTTTTTTTAAGAAAATACTGCATCACTTGGGATTATGATTGATATCATTATTGATAGACAAAATAAAAATAATTTTAAATATAAAATATATAAATCGCTCAGTACATACTTATACAAGAAGCGTACAAATCATAAGTTTTCTATTTATTTTTCTAGATGAAGTTTCTATTTGTAAAAATAATATGCCAGATATATATTTATATATAAAATTCTTCGCTTGGAAGAAGCGATTTTAAAATATTTAAAAAGCTAGATGCAGATCTGAAAATATTTTGTGAGATTATCAAGATAATATGATTTGCTTAAATGTCAAAATTTTTGTGCAACATTGTTTAGCAATGAATTTTTGATATAATTATTTTGATAAACAATATTTTGATTTTCCAACAAAATTATTTTAGATACTTATTTAGTTAAAGTTTTTAAACACTTTAACAAAATCGTTCTTTCGATGGAGATAAAATTTAATACGTAACAAAAAATTAACACGGATTTTGATTTTTATGAAAGATTTCAGAAAATTTTTTTCTTGACCAATTTGGCAGTCTCTTTTATAAAAATGTATTTACAACCCTGTTAGACGATTTGAATTTACTGAAGCGTGATCTATACTCACAGGAATATCTCAGAAATGTAAAAAGGTTGCAGTAAGAGAGGTCTGAGATCCTATTTTTTTATGAAAGTATAAAGTTATAAACGTACCATTTTGCGGCAATAAAATAAAGAATATGATCTTGTAGAAGCTCCAACCAATATCTGTTTATGTGTCAAATCCTAAAAAAATATTGCTTTTTTCAGAAATATTTTTATGTTGCATTTATAAAACATTATACCGTTCGTCTTCCTTTGCCTCTCTTCTTTTTATGAAAGAATAATAGTGTAACATGGCGTTATTCCTAGACACCTCAGCACGATCGGCAGTTTCGGAGAATCACCCTTTAACCCTTTCTATTTGAAAAAGAATTATGTGTTATAATATAAAATAAGTGATCTTATTTTAAACTGGTGGGTATTATGTTTTTGATATGTGGTGTTACAAATAAGAATTATTTGGCACTGTCATAAAAACTGTCACTTTGACTTTTTTATGTGCACTATTTTTGAAAGAGAAAGCAATTTCTAAACTCTTTGAAGTATTACTAAGAAATGACATTACAACGCCTTTTACATTTCTCTAAACTATTCTCAACTTTTTCTAGTTAGAGAAATATTATCGATTATTAATTTATATTATAACATGCAAGAATTTTATAAAGCCTGGACTTTGCACTTTTTTCACGATTTATTTTTTCCGATGTTTTCGCGAAAACAGATTTCGTACAGATATTCACAAACTTCGAACAATAAAAAATGGATAGCTCACTTTTTAATGCTGTTTTCGGCTATTTTTGCTAATAAAGTAATCAATTGCCGAATAATAAAATGTAATATAATAAATATAATTACACATATTGTATTATTACTCCCAATTTGATAACTTTTTATAATACGTCTCTACTTTTGCAAAATACACATAACATTAAAAAATTTTCAAACTGTTTACCAAGATTATCTTCGAGCTCTATTATGTCTCATTTTAACTTCATTATTTATTATGTGTTACACAAGGATAGAATGATGCAATAGCGCTGATAGCATGTTTCTCGACCGCAGCTTAAAAAATACAATAAAAAATTGCAATACCAGTAATGTCGATACTCGTTAAGCTGGTCACACACGTTCCAAGAAACTTGTCAAGTATGCATACGGATCAGTGACACTGGGGAATTCTGGGAATTGGTTGTTACAACTTGTATTTTTTTTAATACTTAAATAAATACGTCAACGATCGTCGAACATCATTATTTCTATACGGAAAAAATGATTTTGTTAAAATATTCAAAAATTTAGCTAGCTATAGATTTGAAAATTATTTTCAAATCTAGCTAAATTTTTACATATTTCAGCAAAACCATTCTTTCCGTTGCAAGATCAAGTTGTTAAAAAACTTTTCCGTTGTTACAAAATGCAGATCCATGTTTTTCCTGATTGATGAAGATATCGAAGCATCTATATCGAGTAATTAACAATTGGAAATAAGGAGGTTCTGAGAGTCTAAATTTTAAAGGAAAAAAAATATGATAGAGAATCATCCTCTCCCCACCCCATCTTTTTAGCTCTTACAGCTTTTTTTTATTAAGATTTATTATTTTATTTTATTTTTTGTATTCTCAAAGTACAACATTGTGTCACTATGGTGGCTTTTCCGTCTTGTAAAAATTAAAAAGATTGTGTTCAAATTAATAAAAAGATCTTAACGATTAAAAGAATATTCGATGAAATCTTAGGTTACTTCATAGATATACATTTGTATTACATTGTTATTTTAGAAAGCGAATATCACTTAAAATTGAAGAAGAAAAAAAAAACTTTAGCTAACTCGATCATTTTTTATCATCCAACGTTCGTCGTACTTGACGTTCCAATTATTCAATTTATTTATTACTCTTGATTTTTGAATTTGAATGGGGCTCGATAAATCAACTTGATAACATCCAGGCCGAACGTCAGGTATCCCAAAATCTCACGAATGAAAAAAGAAATCTAAGTCTGCGCGCGTCGAGATCGGTCGCGACGGAGCGCATACTGTCCATTCTAAAACGAAATCGCACATCGCGGCGATCGAGATCCGGCGATGGGGACTGGTTATCAAGAAGTACCGCCATGTTCGGCTGCGCAGAATGTATCCTTGATCGTTCTTTCGCTCGTCCTGCTTGGCCGCGGTTCACTGACATTCGCCGTAGAGCGTCAAGTCCGGCACACACTGTCAAGGTCCGCCAGTTTCTCCTCAATGGCGTCGGGGCTGTCACGCGATTTACCTACGGTAATCGACACGCCTCGCTGCGAAGGACGCCGCTTCTGTCCTTATGAGTATTACTCTGATGCGATTCCCTCGCCATTATCCCGCACGTTTGTAATTTCGAATGGACGCGCGCGTTAATTTTCGAGAAGTCCCGCCGGCGCGGAATACCACATTTATCTCAGGCGCGATTTGTCATTATCCGTTTCAGGATATCACTTTGGGGATGTTTTACTGCCTTATGTGCGATGGTTGTAATTTTAGGCGAACGGAATAAATTGATTTCATTGGTCGAATCTTATGTCGTTTCCTGTTCGCGATTGTGTACGTGTCAGTGTCGAACAGAGAACACGGGCACCGGAAGATGAGTCGCGAATCGGAAATCGGACGATACTTTAATTTTCTCGGCGTTCGCGGTCATAAAAAGAAATTCGAGAGTCTCTTACAACTGGTCCCTTAGAGGAAAAAAAATGGGGTTGAATAAATCACGACTATTCTTATTCTTCGGTAGCCATATGGCGCGTTTTTTTACGTCGCAAAAAAAAATCAAAGGAAAATTCAGGCACGTGAAAGGCCGATTATCCTGAAATTAATTTCGAGGCAGGGACCATCTTGACCCTACTATCTGTCGCATGAATAATTCCATTAACATCTATGATTGACTACCGATTACTCAATTCTCCAAACGCTATGCTCATACTTACTATTAGAAAATAAACTAAAATTCGTATAACTAACTTGAAATCTTGACACAGAAAAATTTTATTTTGTTGTTAAGAAAATTTCTCAATTTAATTTCTTCCTTTTAAGTAACAGTTATCTTTAACAAAGAATATTTTCTTGATAATAGTCTTGAAATATATTTATTAAAGATTTTAGAAACATTCATTGTTATGTATTCAAAATTTGGGAATTTATATTCTTTTGAGGAAAATTATGAAACTGATCGAAGAAGCGATTTTATATAAATCGAATTTGTTTTAATTTAATGATCTTGATTGAATAAATTTGATGCTTGTGATGAACTTATAATAGATTTGCGGATATATGAACTTTTGAAATACTTGACATAAGTCATTATTTGCGTAGGTATGTATTTTTCTATGTGCACAAAAATGCAAATTCTTCATAGTTTTCACAAAATTAATGATTGATAAAGCGAAGCTCTTTGAAACGAAAATCATGATCTTCAGTAGATTTTATTTGAATGGAACGATACGCTTTAAAATTCTTAGTCACTAAAATACAATTATAAGATATAATTACCTCATTGACTGTTACATCATTTATATATGAGATCACACGCACTAATACTATAAAAGTGAATATTATTTTTCAATAAAACTCTTAATTTAACTTAATTTTGTTAGATGTAATAATAATATAGTACAACAATACATAGAATGTTTATGTCAATTTGTGGACTAAGGCTGTAATATAATATACGGAGTAGTATCTATCGTATCTATTATTCGCAACTCAATTACTATTGTATAATACATGATACAATATATTTTATTGCTCCAATAATATAATTAATCATGAATACACATGAATACGCGTGACATCTTACACAGTGTAAGATATTGATTTGGATCTCCCGCAACCTACGTACGCGAGACGCAGTGATCGTTCTGATGGAATGAAGACTTCGTCAGCTAAAACGGTGATGACTCGCGGAAGGGGAGAATTCATCACTTCATAGGTCCCGTTTCGGCCGCTTGCGCTTTCGTCGGTGGCGTGCATTGGGACGTGTGCGTTCCGACAATACCGCACTTTAAAACGTCCCGCACCCGTCGGCCAACGCATCGTTATTGTCCCGGGCTTATACGATCGGTACCGCAAGTACCAGAGACACGACTTACTTGGTTCACTTTTGCTGGTTAACGGTAAGCCCGTCAGGAGTCAGTGAGTCAACGAGTCAACGGGGGCGCGCGAGCCGGGCGAGCGAGATCCCCACGCACTTTGTCGATCCGATCGTCCGGGAATCGATCTCGCCTGGCGTGCATACACGCATACAAGGTGTCCCAGAACCGCAGGAAACGCCCCTCTCCATCGTCACTTCCAATGGCCAATGCGAAGGCTATCTTACCTCCGGCAAAATCTTTTATGTTTTAACACACTGTTGGATTGCTTATGAAAGAAGCAAATGGCAAATCTAATTCAATCTTCATTGTAAGTTAAATAATATTTTGTTATCCCTGTTTCCGTGTGTGTGAAAACCAATCTATTTCTATGATTAGTTTCAAAGTAAACGTAAATCTTTCATATTAACGTATGTATTTAATAAATAATAAAGTAAATCTCAGTTTAATTTAATATATTTTCTTCAGTTAAATTGTTTATCTCCATTATTTTAGTCAAATTAATAACATATTGGGTGGGAGCAATGACGATCTTTAGAAATGATAAAAAATAACTCAACTCGATATAAGTATAACTTGACTATGAATTTAATAGTGCATGACTGCCACGTCATACAGTTGAAAAATTTGTGTTAAATTTAACGTTTTATCTGGCTTAAACGGTTCACTTATTTTTGTGTTAATTAAGATGAATGTGTCAGAAAGTAATACAAATATAATGTAAAAAAATTAACACAAAGAAGATAATACTGATAGCAAAGTGTACGTGTGTTGTGTCTGAAAACATATTTTAAAATAAAATAAATATTTATGTTAAATTAACATATATAATATTTTATTTATTTATTATAGAATTCACGTTTTAAAAGACATTATTTTTATTATTTGTTTACTTGTAAACTATTATTTTGACACTAAAAATGTTAAATATCAATTTAACACAAAATAATTAAGTAATATAAATTAATAGTAAAATATGTTAAATTCGATATGTATAATTTTAACAAGTACTTGGATCGTTTGCAGCTCAAATACAAAATGTTTTTTACTGTGTACGCATTATTCATGTGTGAATGACAGTCTTTGTTTCTGAGACGTCATTCAAATACGAATAACAAATTTTCATGAAAAGCTCCGTCATTCAATGCTGTTTTGTGACAAGAAAAAATAAATTGCAAAAAGAATATGTTTGTCCTGAAGATTTTTCATAATATTGAATATCATTCACATGTGAATGATGAGGTAGTCAATATAAGTAGATATAATTATATCTTGTTATACATTTCAATAACAGAATTTTTGTAAAGCGCAACATTCTGTTAAAAGTCTACTTAAAGATTGTAATGATTTTAAAGTCTTTAAAGAGCTTTGCTTTATTAGTTACTAATTTTCTGAAAACCATGAATTTTTTTCGGTCGATTTCAAATTAATTGAGGAAGCTGTAAAAGAATTACTGTTGATATCGAGACACCGTGTATACGCACGTTCCCTCTCGCGAGCATGACGCAATTCTTATGTATCTGCTTTCTTTCGAGTTTCTCAACTTGCTCTTCGTATTTTTTTTTGTTCTTTCTTTGTGTCAGTACAAGTCTGGGAAAATCATTTATTCATCAGAGGTAATTGTTAAAATAATCGTAATCTGATAATGAGAGAATGCGTAGATGTAGCGGGCACCGTGTTTATTACATTCAGCAAGAAACGTGCAATAAGTTATATTACGCAAATAATTATTACAGTAACAGTACCTCATAATTATTTCAAGACCGTTATTACTATCAGGTGTGAAAATAATAAATTATTTTTTTGTATATCGTAATTATAACTATAACTTTGTTAAAAGATATTGGGATATATTTAAATGATGCGTATCTATTAGTTTTGTGAACAAACAGATAATTTTATTGAAGAAACTTTTGAAAAATTGATTATTGTTCATAGCGACGTTTTACGATACATTTTTCAAGATAACAAAACAGTTATAAATATTTCTACATCATTGGAATTATTGCGATATAATATTTAAAACTGTCGTGCCAAATATATGCGAATAAAAGCATAAACAGTAACATAAAAATTTCAACATAAGCTTTGTTTACGATTCGTTGAATCGTCTCATTTCGTCTCATCGCATGTATAACGATAATCTCGAAAGTCCTAAAAATGAGATATTTCGCAGAATCTCTTATAAAACCAGCTCATGAAATTTGTGAATCGTCGTTACAAATGCGTTCGGATCCAATCATAACGCGTCTGATACAAGGATGCTGTTTTAACAGCGTACTATAGCTTGTTGGTTGTGCCGAACCATTCTCCATTTCGCCGCGCAGAATTTCTCACCGGGTTGTTCACTTTTCACCTCGGTCAACGGGTGCATATGTCCCGCATTGATGTGATCGCATCCGCTATCGCCGTAGAAGCTGAGTTACTTTCGATCTCGTGTGCTGATTCCATAATGATCGCATTGTCTTATTCGCGATCGATCACTATGTGATTGTCATGGAAAATCGAGAGAAAGAAAGAGAAAAGAAAAAAAAAGAGAGAGTGGCTCCAGGAACACATTTGTTCTATCTGAAATTATATATGTAATATTTTTTAAAAATGATATTGCATCGTAGATTCCAAAATTTTTGCAAAGTAAGTTTCTAATAGCGAATCCTTTATATTAAAAAAATCAGTATGTATTATTATATATATATATATATATATTATTATACTGACAAAAAAAATTGTTTATTTGTTCACTAAATAACTTTAGTTCGTTTTTATTCCTTTTGTTGGAGAATGTATACATTTACATTAAAACTATATAAAAAAAAAAACTACGCGATAAATCAATAATTAATTTATACTAATAACGTTATGTAACATTATAGTCATAAACATGTTTCTCGAACGTGACGCTGAAAGAAAAGCCGAGAAGACGCGGAAGATTCCGGAGGACGCGCGACCCAATTCCCGAGGAGCAAGTAATCCCGCCTCCACGGAGCATCTCATCGCTCTCTTATGCCATGATGACGCAATCGCGTGTTCTGCTTCTCGGCGGAGAAGCCCGACATCTTCTTCGTCGTTATCGTCGTCGTCGTCGTCGTCGTCGTCGTCCTCTTCACCCTTGCCATTCGCCGCACCTCAGAGACCCCGTCTCTGAGAAGCGGGGCCATCACGAGCAACCGGCTCGTCGTTGCGTATCACCGCGGATGCGAAGAACGCTATGACTATTCGCTCAATAATAATTCGACGACGGAGGCCAGCGTGTATAGGTGTGCCCCTTGCTTCCCGCTTCTCGTTCACATGCATGTGTAGGCGTAACACGTACGCACTGTCCGAAGAAGAAGTAGAAGAAGAAGGCTACGCGGCAGGCCTTGCGAGGCTGAGAGAGTGGGTTCATCGGACGCCGGCGGCCGCGGATTTACCGTTACATCTTCTTGGCGAAACCCGGGGAGTCCATCGGCGCGGCCGTATGCTTCTCTCTCTCTCTCTCTCTCCCCTTCTTTCTTTCGCCTCACCTGTATTCTTCTCTCTCATTCCTTCGCCTGTCCCTCGAGCGAACATGCACGTAAACCCGCACAGACACACATATACGTACCGGGCCGGACCTCACCTCCTCCTCCTCCTCCTCTGCTCCACTGAATTCCAGCCCGATAGCAGATTTGCCAATAACAAGCGGAAGCGTGGAGATTTATAGAATGTGACATTAAAGAAAGTCCAAAGTTTGGTTTTAAAAATCATTGAACTTGCTTTTTTTTTCTAAAGTCAACCGCTCGATCAACCGGATTATTACGCTGTTAAGCTGCGAGAGGTTGCACCGTACCTTCCCTAAAGAAGGAATTTAGAATAGAAAATGAATTATAATAAATTTTGGGTTTTCCAAAATTTTAAGAAGAAGAATCTAAGAATCTGGATATTTTACTCTTTTGAGAACATAATTATCGATACATTTAAATGCACACAAGGATTTAACGATTTTCAAGAGATTTAGCTATAAAATGTTTCAAGTTATTTTTATAAGAGTTCTTATCTCTTTTTTTTCTCCTATTATTTTACACACATTTTTGTGATATCGCAGGTTTATAACGGATAATAATAAGTAAAATAATAAACAAAATTCTAACATCTATTCTAAAATACAAAGTTGAGACAAACATAAAGTCGAATGCAGCAAGCGTGAAGGATGCAAAGTTTAATGACTTCTAAAAGATACTTGTTGTACGGCTTCCTTCTAAGAAAAATGTGCTGCCCTTCTTGCTATTAATCGAGTGTAGATCAATCGCGGCGACGATTTCATCACCGAGATGAAATTGATTCCTTCTCTCTGCTGCGATGCGTAAGAGTGTGTCATTCGGATTCTTTGAATTGAGAGTGACTCGAAATCTCATTACTTTGAAACGTAGCTATTGAGGCGTGAAATGGAATAATAAAATCAATATTTACACTGTAACTTGCAAAATGGACTTTTGTATAAATCGCGTTACAACTATAATTCATATAGACACAGATGATTTCTATATTAACGTGAATATTACCTTGCTACTTGTAAAACAATTACGTTTATATAGAATTGTTTCGATTAAGAGTGACTTGCGGTCAAATTATTAATTCTACGGCAACAATTACGTTTATGTAGAATTCTTCTGATTAAGAGTGACGCTTGTAGTTAAATTGAATAAGGGAAAAGGCAATCACTTTATTAAAAATTGAATTAGAGTGGTTAATTCACAACGATGTCTCTCACAGCGCATCAATGGCGCGTCACTTCGTACACGCACGCGGAAGACGCGTTCTCGGAATGATGATGACCGATCAGCAAATCCGCATTGCATATACAATTACGTCGTATATGCGTGAAGAGGAATGTGGCAGATTCTGTTAAGCACGTGGCGAACTGCCACGATAAACGATCGTGGCATCATCGGCAATAAATGTGATTCTGCATACGTTAAGTATCACGGAGATACGAATACGATTGGAATATCGTGAAACGTGTGGCATACGATATATTTTTTATATGATTTATATTTTATATATAAATACGTTTTGAAACGTTGAAGTTTTTACAAGATATAAAACGATATGTCACGATTCTTTTAGCAATATTTAAAGAACCTGTGATTGATATCATGGTCAAGGTAAACTACTTATATGTGTATGTTCATGTTCCACGTGGATTTTTCTTACGTCGCAATAAAATAATATCTCTATTCATATTTAATTTAAATTTTCCCAACTTATCCGCGGAGATAAGATCTTCCAACGATCTATAACGAACGTGCTTATCTATACATTCGTGTCAATCAAACGTTTATCTTTTTTTTTTTAACCAGTTGTACGGAACTAGCTATGCCGTTCTCGATTGATGACTGGGATAATAAGCTTTTAAAAAATAATCTATACCTAGCGGCTGTGCCTGCAAATTATATTCAAATGCAAATTATTAATGTGTAATACATACGATACATAATATAGAAACCGAAGCGGTTCTTTCTCGCGCTTACCGCCTCGCACGACTGCATTATCGTAACCCTGACATTGTTATGTTATTAAGTATTCGTGCGTAATGTGAAGCGTATTCTAATCATCAAAGATCTAGTTGAAATTTCATCGCCAAGATACTTAACGTTATAACTTGTGATACTGGACGCAATTGCATTAAAATTTGAACCGCTTGATTTTATAATAATAATAATATTTTTAATTTTTGTAAGTTATCCTGTTAAATTAGGCGTGGCGTGTTTTTTGTTTTTTTTTTCCATCAAGTTTCATATCAAATATAACTGGAAAATCGCAGTTTCTTGGAAAAAAAAAACAAAAAACAAAAAATCTTTTCCATCTACGAGGAAAAAACGTTTGATGAAATATTAAAAAATTTAGTTGAATACAGATTTAAAAATATAATTTTGTTTAATTATCATCAAAATAATTACGTAGAAATCTTAAGTAATAATAAGTAACATTGTAAAACATTTTAACATTCTATCAATCAATTTGAGTGTCTTAAATAATTATTTTGATAATCCAACAAAATAATTTCAAATTTGTAGATGGCTAAAAAATTTGTAGATACTTGAGATACTTTTCCATTTAGGTAAAATATGAAATGACATTTTTATCACGAGAGAACGATAGCCTCGGTTTCTTCCGAGTTCGACGCAATTGGAAAACAGATCGCGGTTCTCGCGATCAACAGTCATTCAGCAGGTAGGCGAGGTTCGTCGGGCGCATTTTTCCCACCGCAAGGCAAAGGCCACCTGCGCGCGCCTTCTACTTTACTTTCTTCGCGGTTCCGTTAAATACCCCACGCCGAACGCGCGATCGCGAATCCAGGTGCGGAGGTCAACTTACGTCAGGTTAGGATTCCGGCGTTCCGAGTCCCCTCCAGCGTTTCCCGCACTCCCTGTCGCTCGCATGTTATTAGCCCGTTCCGCCGTCACTTCCGCTCCTACTACATAAACCTGACCCTGAAGAGGCACGCCGTACTTCATGACGATTGAAGTTTCTAGTATACCGTACGTTGTACGATCGGTATCGGCTTGCCTGATACGTTTGAGAGTGAAACCGGTCATTCCAAACGGGATCGGAAGCATCGGAATCCTCTCGCAGGCTCACTCTTTTCTTCTTTTACGTCATATATATTATTTATTAAAAAAAATATATATATTTGCGTATACATACGTCAAATTTTTTCCTAATAAATTATTCACAGAATTTATAAATTCTGTACTGAGAGAAAAAAATGATTGCAATTAATTTAACTACAATTGCAGCCTTTTTTTGGACTATACATATATTAGTAATTGTTTTAATCAAATATAGCCAATTATACTATTAATAAGTTATACATGCTGCTTGACAATATTTTGTTTTTTTCTTGACATATTTTTGGTTATTATTATTATATGAATAGTAAACGAATTTAGAAAAATAGTTATATTCGCTATAATTGCGATCGCATTTACTGAATAAAAATGTTTATTTTCTTTACCATTCATATCTTGATTTTATTATGTTTGATTTTATTTGAAATTATCTGCATAATTATCTGCATAAAAATGGAGTTCCATAATTTGTTTATCGTGTAATTTTAGTCACAAATGACAAACACTTTTTTCTCAGTCTCAGTATAGGATATAAAAACAATGACGTAAATGAAATTATTAGTCGACTTCGCATTGATAACCACTTAGATTTTTTTTAAATTATTCATCATTCAATTTAGAGAAGTCTTAACTGGGATTGTATACAAACTATCTTTTTGTTTGCGTTTTCCGACCAATCAGCTGAGCGTTTGCGGTTTGTTAGTTTCGCGAAGCCCGTATAATTCTATCAATGGTATCGGTATACCAACGTTCGCTTTGCGCTCTGTTGTGCGAACTTTCAGAAGATATTAAATCCGCTTTTTGTGCTCTTATTCGTGAACCGTTCTTCGTCGGAGGGAACCTCACGCAATTTTCCGAGACGAATGGGAAACAGCATCTGGAAGCCGCGCGGAAGCAAAACGTTCTTCCACGCGCAGCGATAAAGCGGTGCAACAAAACCGCCGTAAATTCCGCGGGATATCGCCGCGGATGACCTGAACAAGAGATGAGGAAGGGAAGGTGGAGAGAGACGGGGAGGAGGTTCAACCGCGTTCGTGGAATTCGCGAATGCGCGGATAGGAAAGTGCGTAACGGTGTAGAACGAAGGTTCGCTGGAAAAAAAAAAAGAATCACAGACGTTTCGTGTTGTTGGGCAGAACAAATAGGCAAAACATAGGTAGCCATGCTGGTACCCGCTGGCTTCCTATTCCTTGTCTCGACATGGTGGCCGCGCCAGCCGATAATTGTCGTCGGGCGATCAAAGGAAAGAGGTCGACCAACTCTATTTCCCTCATTGCGGGTTTTCATATTAGGACCAACTAGATAATTACGGGAAAATCGCGAATCCCGCACCGACCACCGTCGCGACGGTGTCTGGTTTTCTCTTTTCGCACTTTTCCCTAAAATATATGTACATAGCACATATTCGGCTAACCCGAAATAATTTCGTGGTACAAAATCTCCATTTTTTTTTGAAAGTACAAACATTTTTGTAAAAAGTTTTTGGAAAAGAGACTTTGTCTTACAGTCGTTAAGATTATACGTAAAGTACTAAAACTTTAGCCATTGATATACATAGATGTCAAAATAATTTTGTTTAGCCTATTAAAGTAATTATATCTTCTAGACAGCACACGACATTTTGTAGACATCTTGATAACGTTTTTAGAACGTAGAAACGTCTTTTAAATGTCTTTTAAAACGTCTTTTGGAAGTCTGCTGTATGGAAGAGGACATTTGATCGTTAGAATGTTAAAATTTTTTGCAGCGTTATCATTAACTTTTAAGTGTTCCACACAATTACTTTAATGCTCCAACAAAGTTATTTTCAGATGTTACATTAGACGAAAAAAAATGGCAATTACCATAAATTAACTATAATTTGTAGTCATTTTTGGTACAAGTCATTTTTGATATGTATTTATAGTTTTGAACTATAAATACAAATATAGTGCTATTAATCTATTAATGATATTAATGATATAATTATTTCACTAATAATTATAATTATGTAATTACCAACATTATAAGTATCAATATTTTTCCCTCAATGCATCTAGCGAAATTTTTACCTACTTCAGAAGGACCGTTC